>LUCH01000624.1:0-90998 GCA_013368495.1 Paragonimus heterotremus | reverse complement strand
CGGTCGTGCCTAACGTGAGGTCAATGGCGCAGTGGTAAACACGGTTGCCTCATGAACAGCATGTCCGTGGTTCAAGTCCCGGCAGTGGCGATGATGTACATCTGTTTAGTAGATAGACTTGGTCATCAAATTGTAGGTACTTCTCATTTACCAGGAGCTTTGTACTGTCTGTCGCGAGGTTCTCCGATATGTGAATGAGAAGCAACATGTCATCGAAGGATATCAGTGAATCGTCTTCTTTCAGTTTCAGGTTATTAATCTGTTCGCGTCATGACTGTCATGAGGTAGACATGGTCGGATAATACGGTGGAGGAATGTCACCGGTTGATTGTTCACAGCCTTTCTGGATGCAACGATTAGTCCCAATGATATTTGATCATTCCGGATCCTTGATATGTTGTACATATGTATGCAAAAATATACTGTTATCAAAAGTGGTTTTACAGTTACGATAATGAACAGGTTGGATAAGTAGATAATTGCTACCAAGGTTACAAATGCTGCGAAATCACGTGATAAATTGCGTCGTCAATTTGGGCAGTTAGATATGTAACATGCTACTGTGGTTGGTATGAACAAATATGGTGCACTGCAATAGGAAAAGAAATATAAACAGAGTGGGACATAACTCGAGTTTTTGACAAAATCGGATTTATTGAAACTTAAACCGGTCTAGACGTATTCAACAGTGGTAAATGAGGACGGATTAAACCAACTGACGGGTCATGTAAAGTTCAGGAATAGAAGCATACTACTGTGAACGTCTAGGTAGAATAAAGGTAACGGTGAATTTACAGTTCATATGGTCTTATTACATTCAAATATATCACTAAAATGTGTGTTTCGCTGTTATTTCCACAAGCACAATTTATGAGAGAACATATTTCTATGCTGATTGAACAGTGCACGAAATATTCGGTTTTCATGCATTTCCAGCCACGAACAAAGTGCTGCCTAGTTATCAGTCAAATAGTGACCCAGATTACGGAGATTTCGCTCCCCCCCTCTAATCTCCACAATTTGCACCTATACTGTCCTAGCCACTGCCGGAACTAGAACAATATGTGCAATGAAAAACGTTACTAGCAAATGGGTATCCTGAAGTATTCGGAGACTCACAGCAAGATGCACCGGTATCATGCGCCACTTCAAGCAGCCCAGACTGAGGATATATTACTGTTTCTGCGAGTGAAAGGGGGTCGTTTGGCCTGTGACATCTAGCGCAAACTAAAGTTTGCCCTAGTCCAAACGTATGCGGTTGCCCAATTACATTTAGTTCAAACCATCAACGGACCATTTCTTTCCAATCGTGAGTGCTATTTGTCTAACTATTCTGCCTCTCACGTTATTCACCAATTCACTTGCAGTTGCAGTGATGTTTACATCGGAGGAACAGATTGTCAGCTATCTCAGCGAGTAGCGGAACATGTTCGGAAATGGCTGAAACAAATCGTGACACAACAATCTTAGACCGGTTAACCGGTTGTTTGAAATCCCACTGCACTGATTCGTAGACACAACGTGATAACAGGTCACCAGCTTGGCCCACTCGGTTCACTCAAAATATTGTTACACAATTAGAATCCAAAGCTACCAGCCTTTAACGAGGCTAGATGTTGATCAGGACTCACGAGCCGCCACTAATGTGCATAAAAGTAGTTGAAGCAATCAATCGGGTTCTCATGGTGTCGGTGACATGATACTAGGTTTGAATGTACAGTTGTCCATACCCTGTTCGTCTCTATTTGCCTGTCGTACGTAATCTGCTTGATTTATTGCGCGACGGATGACGACAAACGAAATGATAACATGTCGCAACATGTATGTTCGGTCGGCACTGATGAACCCGTTTCGGATACAACCTTCAAAACAGTCGTTTCATGCAGCACCACACTTTCAGACGAAACCTTAAACAACAGAAATAATCCTCCTTACTGACACCTCTGAAGGATTAACATATTTGGCGTAACGTGAATGTGCTATTTATATGTGTCGTTTGAGACAGTGTACACTGATTGTGTTCAGCTGAGTATGTTTCCCATGAAGGATTATATGGTATCATTAAAGCATGTCCAGTGACATGTGGTAACTCAAGTGGGCATTGGCAACCGGAACCCTACTTCTGTAATCGCCCTTCGCGATCACGAAAATTTCGAAGAAATTGAATTGACTGGTGATCAGTGCTTACTGTGAATTACTGACTCAGTCGATAAAAAAGAAATCCCCTAAGAAGTATATCAAGGGCCACAACTTCTGACATGCTCTTCTGGGGCTTTCTTGCCGCTTGTCTAAATGTTGGCTGACGTAGCCCAGCTTCTGTTGTTCCCGTTTAACATTCGCCATATTTAAATTCTAAGTTGCCTACTTAGGTTTAATAGTTGTCAAATTGATCGTCTTCTAATGAGCAAAATGTAGCATTCTTCTGAATCACCAAGATAGAGTTCAACTGATAATTGTTCAACCAAATCTCGACATACTCGTGATAGTTTGGAATAGGATCGCACGGCTACAGTAGTTCATATTGTTGTACAGCGAGCTGTTGATCCAACCAATTCTATACAGCGCTAGTGGCATCTCGGTTTATTCTTAATCCGTGCCTGACTTAGATTATACTGTTACTTCTCCAATCTAATCATCCAACAACAGGCGTAGCAGAGATCATTGTTGTCATCCCTAATTCGGATGAAATGGTTGACTGTGTAGACTTAGCTACATTTGCTTTATTTAGGAGTTTAAATCCCTTGCGACCTTATCAACAAAATCCACCATTCGGTTATTTATTCAAACGCACCAGAGTCCCTAGTGAACCGGATGTTATTTTCAGTGCGATCACTATATCCAGATTTACCACGAGATTCCATAAACTTTTAAGCATTCAACCTCTATTTTCATTTGAGATGTACACCCTTATGAATATGCTCAATTTGGTATAACGTAAACATTGAAATATATAGTAGATTGTTGTCGTAGCAATGGCACCGATGGAATTACGAGTCAAGTGAGTCGTCATGGCTTTTCACCTATGGATAATTGTGAACTTACTCCGTGACACATACTTGGTCGAATTACTGGGCCAGTGCTCACCGCCTCTTCTACCACTGACGTACACACTAGACAGAGTGAACCACAGCACTTCCACGAATATACTATAGAACTTGTGATTAATTTCTAGTTGCATATTCATTAGCGATTCAAGACGTACTGTAGACGTCGGTGGTATAGGCTGTGATAGACCCGCCGGTTCAGTTATCAGGCAAACTACAAGACATGCTTCGTAGCACGGCTTCAGTTGATGCATTCAAAAGACAAAACACAGTCCATAAATTATGCACTGATTGATCTCATCGTGCTCCACAAAGCACCATTTGTTTTGCGTTCACTTGTAACAATGCAGAAACTGTTGCGCATGCAACTTAAACTCTCCGCTGGTGTTCTCTCCCCTGTTATCTAGTTCAGGTCGTCCGCCTGCGTATTACTCAACGTGTTGCATACGAAATGAACGTCCCTAGAATTGTGGCATGTGATTCCTTCTGGACTAACATTTTTGAACGATTTGAAAAGCATTTTTGGTTGGGACCTCGATTCTCGTGTTGTCATAGGCGTTGTTCGGATCACCGCCGCATCTCTGTATCACCAATACACTGGTTGCTATTGTTCGTTATGTCTCTTCTCTGGTTTTGGATTGCGTCGGAACTGTCTGTGATGGCTGTCTTGTGTATACATTTGTCGTCCCGTTACACACTGCCTTACGTTTGGATGTGAGTTGCCTTTTCCAGGTTGATTACCTGCAAGCTGCTCTTGGGCATCTTTAGACCATTACTTAATCTGAGCTAATCTAAGGGGTGTTCCGAACGATGTTCAAGAAATTTGTAGTAAAACCGAGCGAATGACACATTGTCGTTCAAGACCACAGTGTGATTTCAGGTGCAACTTTTACAGAAGCCATGGGAATCAGGAGGTCAGCTTGCTTCATCACATTTGCGTGACTAAACTAATCAAAGCCGAAACCTTGTATATTCTTGACGTAATCGTAGCCGTTTGCGTGTCAGTGCTCTACAGCTTAATAACCTAATCAAACCAATAATTTTTTTCTAGTTCTGAAACACGATCCATCTATCATACCGAATTGGCGCAGGTAGCTAACATTCTATCGTTAGTGCAGTTTTGACACAACAAGTGGATGTATATAATCACATAGCGACCAATCCAGGTCAATTGTAGAGTTGTTATCAGTCAGCCTGAAGCATGTTGCTACTTCTTTTCGTGAAATCAAAATTTGCGACAATACGCTGGTACAACTTTAACCTATGGTCTCCGAAAGCGTACACTTTTCCGGCAACGTCTGTGGCTACAACTTTGTCATTTTCATCATAAGCTTACATGAACACCTCACCTGGTCCATATGACGTAACCCGCGCGTAATCCTAGTCCAGTTGTCAGTAGTGATATGAATGTAATATTATACGGTAATATATTCCAACCAACACTTCATGGAGTTCGCATTTTGTACCTCGCCACGTTCTCACGGAATCCCCGTATCTTGTTGCGCATATAGTTGGATCAACAACTGACATTTCTGAGTCATCTTTATTTTCATGTTTTAACTATGTCTAGACGTGTTTTGTATGGCAACCTTTTTATTGCTGATAAAGCTCAGTAAATTTGTAAGTGACAGTCAATCTAAATGCAAGAGCTGTCATATTGATTTTGGATGTGTAAGTTATTACTGGAAACAGATTGTTTTATGGTGCTAATCGGTGTAATTGAGATAGAGAGAGTCTGATTACTGTTCAAAGCACCGGTTGTTTAAGTGCACCCGTTTAACAGTTCGAGTAACAATGAAATATGAGTTGGCAACGGGTTGATGTTGATGACCACAGAATATATTAATACCAAGTTCTTAACGTATTTGTAAGCAAGATTAGAAATATATTATTTGGTACATCTTTAATTTGATTCCTTTACAATCCCCAGTACAAAGGTTTCGCTAGGAAACGCACAAACGTTGACGCACCAGGGGTAACCAGTCCAAAATTACACACGTTGGACACGTGTTCGGACTCTGAGTTACCCGCGTCGTTTGTGCCATTTATCGGTTAACAGATCGATACTGATTCTTTGAGTACACCAACGGAAGGCATTGTGAAACGGACAAATAGAGGGAACAAAACTTACGGAATAATTTGAAAATTACGAGAGCTTCTTATTGTTTGGGTAACCACACTGAAATTGAAAACTACAATATTAGAAATAGTTCCGAACTATCCGTATCTTTAGCCGTTTGCACAAAGCTTATAGATCGTAAGCCAGGCTAGACAGCCGAAAAAATGTGTTGTCTCCAGTTAAAAAGATGACGGATGTGTATAAACATATATTTCAACTAAAAACTACAACCACATTTGCCGTTTAACAAAAATTACTGGCGATCATCTCTGTTCTCGTGTCCTCTGTAAACAATCAGAAACGAAAGAACTTGATTCAAAATGACGCCTGTCAAACAATTTGGTACACCGGTATAGATTTGGTAGTTTCCACCACATTCGCTTCGTAATATTTGCGGCATTGGATTCCTTCTGGTAAATTTTTCAGTGCAGGAAGAAAACATCTTGTTACGACATGTTAACATCTCGTTTACTCTCTATGTAATGGCTAGAGGCTTCTTTGTTGCGTATATGAATCAAGGTGACATGAAATTGACTAATACAAATGCGCTAATGAGAAGGTGTAAAAATTTACACATATTACCCCGCAGTCTATTTCTAGGTTGCTAGAAGGCTAAATGTTATGTTCGTCCTTTCCTCAATCTTACTAGTCCAGTAATACATTTGTTTTGAAAATATTGAAGACAAACAACATGCATTCATCACATCAGACACGCCACCCCAATTCACTACCACTTCTCCCGACTAAAACGCTCATACAAAAACTGTTCATGTGACACTCTCTTTGTCCAGTCATCCGGCGACGGGGACCTCTACATTTCCAAGGTGGGTTAATGTTGAAGCCTGAAAACCCTAAAAAACGTAGCAAACTAAATCAAAGACTGAATTCGTGGTGTGACCCAATGTGAATCCGTTAGACAACGTGACCCGATATCCACAGTCACTAACGGCTCATGGGAGAATGGTCATGACATTCGTTCGATAAACGGTGCTTTCATTGGTGCATCATCGTAACCTTGAGAAGCTACGTGCCACATGCTATGTGCAGCTCCGGTATCTACGACGACTCTCCATTTGAGTTCGCATTCTGTGATAATTTATTCTCAGTGACTGTCTACTTGATTACTGATTATCCGTTACTTTGTTGTGATAATATTGTGGTACGTTTCACAAACGACAACAATGAAATAAATGTTATTACATTCCCGAAAAACTGGGCTTTTGATTTAATTAACCCTAATATTATCTGCTCGTTCACGGGAAATTTTTTGACCTGTCACGTGCTATTGATCACCAAATGAAACGAACTTCTAAAATGATTGAATCACATCAGCAGTACCTTCTTTATTGTCAACCCAAGACAAAGAAAGTCGATCAGCTTGACAACTACTGGTGTTCCCGTTAGTTAGTTAGTAGATAAATTTGTGCGCCACGCAGATGGAACCGTGTGCTTTATTCTAACAATTACTTTGGTTGTTTTACTCAGCGGTTTAATGTGTGTTTGAAACGTTTATAGCTTACATTATGAATCATAAATTATTAGCCCGTAGGGAGCGCTTCATTCCAGTGATATTTCCTTTTTACTTATCAATAGTGCAGCATATCTTTTTCCTAAACAGCGAGGAGTTAGAAAGTTGTTTGTTTTCTTTCCTGCAAAAACGTACAACCGTGACGAGTTACATGCACATAATAGTTATAACCTCCAAGTGAATGCGTTATTCATGGCAATTTTAAAATGACCGTATATGATTATATATCATCTATCAAACAGTGAAGCCACTAGCGTACGTTCCCTTGAAGCAAAATTAGTGGAACAATATGCCCGGCAATATATCTCTTTTAGTTTCACGTTTTACTTGTTAGCATGGGTCCCATTATCGAAAAGCAACCTACCCCCTGTTTGGAATGACCTAACCAATCCCACTTAAGTTAGAACTTTGCTAAGCAAATCTTGTTGGGTGGAATTGAACACAAGTTAGAAATCTCAAGAAAATTCCCACTGAATCACAGAAGAGAAAAAGTGATGAAAAATTGCCTTCGATAATTCATCAACTGTCCAATACAGTCATACACATTCAATAAAATCGAGACCGTGTGCACAAACGACAGAGGTTTAGTAAAATGTCACTAGATATTGCAGAGCATCAGAAAATATCCGGGCCTCTATAGGTTAGTCACACAGAGAGCGAATCAGCAGTGTTAACGATGGGTGGTTTGGAGTTTCATCCACCGTTACGCCACAAAGATATTAGTTGGAGTTTGGATGAGCATGCAAATATAGATTTTGCAGATATGTTTATGGTTCAGCATAGACGTCAACAACTGAGTCAGTCCATTAGCATTTTGTGCTTCTGTCTAGGATACGTAGAATATATCTTCATTCTATTGCATTGACACAATGATCTACTTGGTGTCGTCTATTCATTCAACCAGACGCACCCCGCCATCATGTTTACTTCTTAAACGGAATCAGAATATTTTTCATTTTCCAAATGTGAGCCGTAGAGCAAACTGGACTGGACAATATATAACTCTTAACAGTTTCGTGCCTTCAAAACAGAAACGAAACTTCGTCCACTGCATGGTTAGTAGAGCAGTAAAAATTTGCTCTGTTGGCACAATATACCAGGAGATGAAAATAGTCGTCAACGTTTTGCGCGAAAATGGCTACCCGGATGGTTTAATAACCAGAAACATAATTGTGTCTAGGCCACGGAGTCAAATTAACACAGCAGAAAAGAAAGCTGCTTTCATATGCCCCTTTTTAAGAATGATATTGCAGCAGAGACACCAAGCCGTCGACTCTGTCAAACAGTTGAGCGCACACTTCCGGCAGCTCGGAAGACAAACTCCCTGTCCTCAACAAGTCCGTGGATGTATTCTCAGTTTCCTGCTGCTGTACGACAGAATATGCAGGTCGCACGACAAGGCGCCTGTCAGAACGGATCAAAGAACACCATCCAGCGTGGCTCGGGACAGGTTCGACCAAATCCATCAACGGTGCAGTCGTTACACATTTGGCAGACACTGATCACTCGGTTTGCCCCACTCAGGGCTTCCGTGTTGTCTGCGCAGTCCCGCTGAACCATCCCAAACTGATCAGAGAACGGATGTTAGCTCCTGCTGAATCGATTGCCATTCGATCACGTAATCCGATTTTGCATTCACACAAACATTCGTGCAAGCCCTGCAGTTGCCGTGACCACAGTTATACCATCAGTCTGCATGTCCATTAAAATTCCAACCGATAACTTTGTGACGTAATAGTGGGCAGGAGTCCAAACCACAATCGCTAACATTAGTGATTTGCTCTCTGAGTGGCTAGCCTATATAAGCTTGGATATTTTGTAACGCTCTGCATTATTCAGTGACATTCTACTGAAACTCTTTGTCTTTTGTACACACGGTTTCCATTTTGTTGAATCCCTAAGACTATTGATCTGATGATGAATTGTCGAAAACAAGGCAGAAAGCTGACAACCCAAAGTATAGGTGTATGGTTTCTGACACATTAAGGAGTATCGCATTTGACCGCCATTCTCTGGTGAACCTGAAAATAATGTTGTATGTTCAACAAGCAATATTGCTAAAATTACGTCTATCTACCAGCATACAAAAATGGACAACGTGAACTTACAATCCGCCTTCGTCCTGTCGACTTTTTCGTCGACTACAACAGATGTAACTAAAATGTATGGGTTGTAATATCTTCTGTAAGAATGTCTGGTGGAATATCATCCTCCGTGGAAAATACAAAAATTGGACTGAGTGCTTTCAACAAGATGTAGATTTTCTGTAAACGAGGCTTGTAATTAACATGAAAGGGAATAATGCTTGGGATCAATACCTACGGGGCAAGTTGATAACGACAATGAGAAGGTTAAACAGCTTTCATCAGTTTGGGCTGTTCGACTTATGATACGCCGTCGAGTCTCACTTGTTGTGAGCCGCAAACGGTGGTTTGAGCGGACAGCAAATCCTCGAAGTTTGCAATTTTCGCGTAAATGATCTCTCTAGTGTAGATAGCGTGAAGAACGAAGGATTAAGAATGAATTATAATCTGATTTGTGTCATAATGCAGCCCTCTTTCTATACATGGAAACACAGGAACTGCGGAAAAGTCTGCGCGGCAATATGTGTCTGTCAGATAACGACATTACTTGTAACTGGTACTTGTCTGATATACGCTCAGACTCATATTACATGTGTTTGTTAAATATTCTGTTTAATTTTGTCTGTGTGGTGATCATCGTTAGCCACCGAATGCAGACAAACCAGGGATACAGTGAACATGTTTTGAGGTGACCGTGACATAATTCAACAAAATATGTTAGGCGCATACGGATGTGTTTTGTGTGACTATCGTCCATCGGAACCAACTACAACCCATTCTAATCAATTAGAATGGTCCATCAGTTACAAAACATTTGTTTCATCTTGAACGGCGTTACGTCGTACGTTGAAAAATATAATAATCAAACGTGAAAAGATATCGGTGCGATTTCGACAGTCTATATACATACATGGAATGAAGGTTGAAAGACAACTGCGTTGAACTAGTCACCGAAAATGATGATAATTGCTTGGAATGTCTTTAAAATTATTGTGCTGTATGTTCATCATTAAACGGGTTTATGACAATGAGCTCATTTTGCGCGTCAATAGAAAAAAATGGTCACGGGAATGTTCCATTCACTAATGCGTTCGTAACGGTGTTTCTAAGAACAACCTACCACTCTTTAACGACTCAACTAATGTTAACTGAGTACGTGACCAAGTTGAATTGTCGGAATATTACAAGTGCTTGTCAAGTGGACGACGATTAAACTTTTCTCAAACGTGCCTGTGCACTTCTTGTAACCTGCCTAATCATGCCACGTAAATTGAGGCATAAATGTATTACGAATACTTGCAACGAATGATTTGTAACAGGCAATAGTATTCAATTTGGACAGATAAATTATTCTCACAGTAATTTCTCGTCTTTGTCATTTCCGCCTTAACTAAAACAGACAAGATACACGTGTGTGTCAGTATAATCCACCAAATCTTTGCCCGTCTTATCATACAGTGCGTTTAAACATGAATCTATAAATTACATGTTGTAAACTGTACACCTTCTTTAGCACACGGATGATATCCAACAAAACAGAAACACGATGGTAACTCTCATTCCTCTATGAAATCATAGGCATCGTCTTCCATACAAACTGTAGCATCAAAGACAAATTGTTGACCGTTGGATATAATACACAGTTGTAGTGTAAATCAGAAGTTACACGATTAAACTACTAATTCTTCTAAGTAACCTGTTGAAGACACACAGGGAAAGTGTGCATATTAAATAATTACAAATTAATTGCATTCTGTAGATTTAACTTAAAGGTTGTGGAAATTGTATCCACAACTGAAATGATTGTTTTGAAAACAGTTGAACGAACGAAGCATTCAACAAAGCTCTTCAGGAATCGGTTTTAAATCGCTCATCAAATGCTTTCTGAATTGTTGAGCTTGAAGTAATTCATCTAAGATTCCGGATGAAATGCCTGTATGAAATCAATAACGGGTCGAGAGTACATTTGAATACAATCGGATTCCGATTACAACACTCCTGATGAAGGCCACCCGAGGTGGTTGAAACGTAGAGTATTACAACTTGCTCATAACGTTGTGTTATTATCAATCCACTTTTCAATGACATGTTAAACACGACGCCCAAGCTGTTTGACTTCATTCGTACAAAATGTGGTGCGGATATCATACAGCTTTCAAACTGCTTCAATATATAATCCCGTCGAAGGCACATGAGAATGTTGGCACGATTATAGTATATGATCAGTAATATATCTATAACTTGAATAGTGTCTTTACACCTAACACTGATTGCCCACTGGACAACCTGTCGGATAAGTTTGTATTCACACATCAAAAAGTTCGCCAAAGTACAAATTCTAACTCTTCATATACATGCACACCTCAAGAATGTGATAATTTTCTAATTAACATGAATTATACCGAAAACTGCAGAAAACGTCCGACTTGGAACCACCCGGGAGAAAATGTTTGAAAAGGCACAGTGGCAAAGGTATGCATTGTGATTAACGATAATTATCTCACTAACGAGGTTGTTCATTTCACAAAATTAACACGGATTCACCATCCGCGAAAATCACTGAGGCGAATCCTCGTGGTGATAATATTGCCAATTGCAGATCGATCAAATGGCTGGTCAAAGTTTGACTGCACATATGCTCACCGTTACGAAGTGAACGACCACTGGCAAACTAGCATATGTTCTGTTCTTAAATGTTAGTCTCATTTATTATCGTCTTACGTGAGAAGTGTACCGAAGTGGTACTGTAATTCTAACAAATCTGGCCAGGGAGTTTATAGTTTACATATGTTTTAACTCTGAAATCGCGACATTATTGTGCATTTATGCGCGATTCAGTAAAATTGAAGTCACTATTCGTACAATGTGTAATACATCTTCAGTGGTTACATACTAGACGCCTTTTAGACAATATTCTGTCTACTGATATTCGTCTGTATTCCTCCATACAGATTACAGTTGCATGGTGTTTTCCGACCAACAGATCAGTGGAAGCACTAAAGTTTGTCCTCGTCGTCCAACAGTACAAACTAAGTTGATGACTTAATGGTATGGCTGAGTGAAATGATCTTTAGTAACAGCCATGGCTACCCAGCCAGTACGCAGAAATGGTTAACTAGTTGCGAGCGTAATCACACTTGTTCTATTGCTCACAATTGAAATAATCATTCCAACGGATGTAGGTGACTTTATCAACTCTCAACATGACTACAGCGTTTGTATGAGTTCTTTTTTAAAGTATTGGTGAAGTTACACGAGTTATTTGATTCATGCAGCTAGAAAAGTAGACTCAGTACCTTGTAGACCTTCAAACAAACTGCCATATTGTAGGAATAATCAACGACATAAAAAGAAAATGGGGTAGAATCTAAATGTTTGACTCGAGGAAAACAGTGACGTGACCCTATCGCCACACAGTCTGAGTCTCCAACAGACGTAGGTAACGTGTAATACTAAAGACATTAACGACTCTCACACGTAAAAGTAAAACGTTCCTACATCAAGGTTCATGAAACATTCGATCTGTTCGTACATTTCACAATAACTTCCAGGTTAGATAATGTCGTCAATTAAACTAAAATCATATATGATCAGTTTAATGTTTTAATTTGAACACTTCAATGTAGATGAACACAAAATCGTGGAGTAAGGTAAAATTCGTATAGGGTTAACAGTAAACAATGCCAAGTTCTTGTAAATTGTTTTAGGGGTAGGTTGTAGAACAAAAATCTGTCAAAGCATGTAGGTCTTGCAAGAATGAACACACGGTTAACCAACTCAACCACACGAATGAAATCTGATTCAAGCAATATGCAATCGGAAACTACATAACAACTGAAGACCTCTAGCTCCACTTACTGAAATCCAAGGTTTCCTTGCCTTCGTTAACTAAAATAGATGAAATAAACCCATGAATTCATTATAACAATCTTATCAGTAACGTGTTAGAAACAATGTGATTGTTTCATTTTGGTTCGTTTTGCTTTAAAACAAAAACTATGTCCCATCGAATATGTTAATCTTTCGCAGTTTACTTTTGCTGTTTCATCACATGCACTTTGCGTTTATGATTTTATAACAACACAATCTGTTATTGTTTATTTGGATCAACAACTCTCAGAGATAGAATCAATGTATCTATGACATGTAATCCACCGATTAACTTAGGTATGAGAATTATGCACTGACCTATCCAATTCAGTGTGACTTATCACACCCATAGATCAAAAATCAATGGTAGACATCGAGCAATTGGAAATCCTAAATTAATGAGTTCCAGACTGCAAACGATTATATGAGTACTGTTCTGGAACTAAACGTAAATATGTCAGTATCAAGAATTGAACGATTTATTAATCACCGAAACAGTAAACGCTTAGTGTGGTGCAACCATGTTAATGTCGATTTATCACGCATTGAAATCGTCAAGCGTTTTCCGTGTAATGCATATATGACAGTTACACAATTAACGACATCCGGTTATTGTTCCGCAATGAGTGTTTAAATTGACAAAAAGAAGAACGAAACTTTGAGGACACTCACGGAAATCAGCTTCGTTTTGTTCGTCTCTGACTAGGATGAGCAAAATTGAAACGTAAGATTGTAATGTTGGCTGTGTCTTTTCATAAATATCACGAGCATTACAGTGTTCAACTTAGCTGAATACGCAGACTTCTTGCACCTCAAACAAATTTATTAGTTTCGGATGAATCTTACGTTTTCACACATTTTGGTTCTCCTGTTCTCGAAACGTTTGAGGATGCTGCAGTTATTGCTAACAAACCTATTTCAGAGCGTGGCTTATGCGTGAACAATGATATTTGCCATATTAAAGCAGTCCTGTTGAATAGTCATGTGCTGAATGATTAAGTCAAAAATGCTCTCACTTGGTTTACTACCTGTTACCCTCATCGCATACGTGTAGGGCGACTTGTTATAACATTAGTTCAGAAACTGGTGAGAAATTTTATCACCTTCCAAAATCATGATTCGGTCGATCCAACAACACAAAATACCCGACTCGAGTATCAAGAATAAATATGACATGTGGTAATATACAACACGATGGGATCGCCAACACTTAGTATAACATACTTCACAGTTGCAGTTATACAACAAACGTCATTACTGAACTCAGGAAGGTGTTGAATTCTCATTCGTTATATCTAGCTCAAATTTGAGACCAGTTGGAAATCGTTTTCACGAGGTACTACCGGCGATTCATGTCATCTATTTTACGTATTCTAGTTTTTCTGTAACTGTGATAGCATTGCTCATCCGTGTGCCGACTGCCGTTAACAAGATCATATCACCGACTTATAGGGACCTACCTCGTCCGTCTAAGATAAACTGTGAGACTTCGGTCAGAAGCGTCCGCGATTTGCATTACTAGTTGGTGTTTTACTCAGCGCCGTAAATACCTGTTGGAGAATTTCTTGAGCCCTCAGTGACTTCTCAATGCCCGTCCTAAGTCAGGTTAACTTAACGGGGTTTTCGAAATCTTTTTGATCACATACACTCACATCTTCAACGCTATCAGCCTTGGCAATCTGGTAAGAAACTATCGCAATTTGTGTTCTGGTGCAGCGGTCCAGTCAGTCAACGACAACAAATACATCCAGACATTTAGTTATTCAGTTGCAAGACGATAGTGAATTTGGTTCATGAGTAGACCAGGGTCCACATCCATTGAGTTTTTTAGCACTGCTCTGTTTGATTGATGACTTATTTTGAGAGAGGTAATGTTTTGATATTAGAATGAAACTTCTTTAACTCCTCCCGTTCATCGATTGGTTAAGGAGGTTACCGCTTTGTTTGTCCAGTTCACATATCTCAAGATTGAACCACACCGACACCCGGTCGCATTCTTCGCACTTAGCTAAGTATTTCGGCAGGCCCACTTCAACAGGAAACACTGGATCCCATTTTCTCTCTTAGTAGAGCTCATCAGTGGTGAATATCCTTGTCTGGATCTGAGTTTGCACTCTGACCGTCGTGCTTGTGAGACTAGCGTGTTAAGCACAAAGCCGGCAACCGTACATTAGGCATGACTGTGATGAGTCTTCGGATAGATCGTTAGCAAGCTCTCTGCTCCAGCTTACTAAGCACAACGATACTGCAGCAGAATATCATCTACCACCTTAGAACATCTTGATAAACATGAGTTCTTTTTTAATCTTCAGAGCGGGTGCATTCTTCCGTTTTGCTTAAGGTAGCTTTTTAAACAAGTTCACCCAGTGAGACTGTGAACTGGCCAACCCTTTGATGGATCAACAAAATTCAAACATTATTATCTATGCTAGTTATGACAAGTTCATCAGAATGGTAGGATAATTCGGTGAATACTGAGTCAGCCGTATTGTCGCCATTCAGATAAAAATTATTTGAAATATAATGTCGGAGTTACTCACTGAGCTGCAACGTCTTCTTATTTTTGTCAACTGAAATAGGTACGTAGCACATGAGGATATAATATCACGTTGCAAGTTTCCGTTCAAAAACGTGTTAACATCATGTTTTGTATTTGCGCAGGATCTACGCACATGTTTTTTCTAAACTGTTTGTTCAATAATAATAATAAACAACATTTCGTAAAAATAATCCTCTTAGGTATTCACAAAAACGGTTTGCCGATGAATTCGGATAGGAGAACTGGAAACGAGTCCCCCAAATCTAATGAGCTTTAATGCTCCGACAATGTAAAAATCACCACAGGTCATTGGTGGGTCGAATTCTATAACGTCCTCGACTAGTTTAATTCATATTTGTAACTGACTTTTGTCCAACTAGCAACTTAAATTAACAACCGTCCAGGTAAACATTACTCAATGAATAGTAACTCAACGTCCAACCGATTACACCAATAAACCACACAGCATGCTGCCATCTTCAAATGTCGTGCGTGGTTGACAGGTTAATTTGTTGTAAATTCAGCAGCAAACACATAGTCCTCGAAGACTTACGGAAATATGTATACATCATGCTTTTGAAAGTTACGTGAGAAAATCTGATGACAATGAACCTGCCTACTAACTAGGTAAATGAAGCGTTGATTGTTGTCTTTTGTAATGGGCTGCACGATCCGTTGAGTGAGGTAAGAAACGCATCACAAGTGTGTGCGTTCTGGTTCTGAGAGATATGATCATGAGATCTCAAACGTTAACCTGCTACACACTTCGTTATGATAAACAACCTTCCAGATTGTGTAATAAATACGGAATCAGCCAACAGTCATAAAATGTTTGATAGGGACGATGTGTGAATAAAATATAATCAGCCTGATAAAGTCTAGAGGGTACTCACTAAACTCCAGTGTCTTCCGGTGAAGCTCGACTAAAATTGTAACAATTTGTACGTCTGTACAATGTGGTCTATGTAGAGAATTCTGCTTGTCAATGTTACAGATTCGTGTCATGTTATGCTACCGTGTTTCGGTAGGCAATCCTTACATTAAATGCATGCCCCTCACTTTATGTTAGGCAAACTTCTCGAAACTTCTCCGGTTAAACATAAGCACTGTAGATCACTAACGACTCATGATTTTAGTGATTCGAACAAAAGTTATTTGCTACAAAGTTACGCCACTGTCTGCATTCAGCTTAACCAGATATACACACTCGCTAAAAATGCCAAGTGAACTGAGAAGTCTTCTGAAGTGAACGTTGTTCGTATATGCTGCGACCTAACTGTGAAATTTATGAAGAACCGTCAATGTACCATTGACGTGCACTCATTATAACTACGCGCAATATGAGAATGAGAATTATTCCTCCGGGCCCAGCAACTAACGCTCAAAAATTGTGATCGTAACACCTCTATCTTTCTACTGAGTCTGTCTGCTCTATTCGCCTACGCTGCCTTCATTCTTATCAGAGTGGCTTATATGTTGACAGACGAAGTTCATGTAGCTGTCGAAATTACGGACTGTAAATACCTCAATAAAACTGATATGTACCTCCTGATATAGATACCTAACAGTCAGTAAAGGTCCATTTGACGCGTAACTGGTAGAGGTAATGTAGATAACAACGATCTGATAAATCGCATCAAATAATGCTACTTCCATGTGTGAACGAACACTGGAAATGAAGTGTGCTACTGCGTAACATAAATAGGCTGCTGTCCGATGATAGTTTTGTTCACGGAAAACACGTCATCAAGTTAAATCTATGATATCTATATCGCAATGTTGCAAGATAATCACTGAGGAAATACTCCGGAACGGATGGTCAGTCAGGTCTGCCAGATCAATATTGAGTTTGAATCAATACTGCACAAGAACACTGGTTCCTGACAGGTTTGGGGATAGGGCCAGAATAGTTCCAAACTCTGAACAAAGCGTTTCTGGACACCCGAGATATTTCCACTAAATCAAACTGAAGACAGAATCCTACTTCACACTTCGTTTGATTCTACCATGTGCGGTAGTGTTGTGCTTTTGCCTAATTTCGTTATTCCTCTCATCACCTCACCGGTTGGTTTGAACTATGCACCAGGTGTGTGCGGATTCACTTATGAACACTTGTCTTGCGCTAAAATAGTTCTCACATCAACCGGTGGTTCACAGCTCATCTTCAGTTTTACAGCCAGACTGTAATCAGAATCTGACGTTTATAAGTTGTGATGAGCTCTTGCATTTTTGGTCACTTATTCAGGATTCATCTTTTTTATATTATTTGTTACTTTGGGACGCAGTGCATCATTGACACCCCCCACTTATATTGTTAATCATGAGAAGAAAATGTCGAGCAGGCCTGCGTGATTTATATGCATGAGTTCAGTGCAGTACTTACGAGTCACCTTCATAACATTGCCCATTTTTTGGGGTGGAGGAGATACAGGTAAACATACGTTGCTTATCATTCCCAGGTTGGGGAACTACCTTTTCTTTGTTAACTCTACTGCACTGTAGCAGTTTTTATCTTCGTGTTATATATCCAGTGGAGCAAAACTCTCTGTTGAAAAAGCAAAATGTTGTTCATGAGGCAGTGATCTATTCGGTCGTTTCCTAATGGTTGGGATTAGAAGTAAAGTCCGGTAGGTAGCAACGACATATCTCGTCGACTTGATGTGACAATAGCATGAATGTGCTAAGTGCTTCTCTCTGAAGTAAGCTAACTGACATGCCCATCTTAATGCTGCCAATATTTTGCTGTAGTTTGATTTGCATCAACCGACTTTGACATTGCTTCATCACCACACTGTCCGACAAGTTTAATTACTTCTCAGAATTGAACTTGTATGATGATTCTGTTCAAACGGTTAATGGTAACATTCAATATAACAGTTACGATCTAATTTCAACGCAATTGGATAATCTTGAAATGATTCACTTGCGCGTAGAGCATGACATTTAGAAATCGTAATTTCATGTTTTACCGTTCACTAAGAAGTCAACTAAAAGAAGGTCAACATGGTCACCTCAAATAATGTTAGGCCAGAGTTCACATTCCAACCATGGCGTGAGTCTGCGTCACTGACAAGTCGGGCGAAGGTGAAACATAAGTCCATTGGCTATATTTAGAGGAACTGAATGGGATTCTATTTTGTCATAAGGACTGCGATCAGGTGGGTGATGATCAATTTAGCTTGAGGTATCTTTTTCAAATGTCACACAACTGCAAACACCATGAGCCGTTGAACATAGAGAGAAGTCCTACGTCAGTCTCTTTAAGTTAATTATCTCAGCTTGAGTAGAAAGCAAAAGCATAAACTACAGAAAAAGATTAATTTAATTTTGAGCCTATGTTGAGTGGTCCACATTTAGTAATCCCTAGTGGTTGTAATTGTGGAACGCATGGACAAACAACGTTGATCTATTGAGAATTGCCACGATGCACACAGACTTATTTATGTTCACAGATTAACCTTGACTGAAAGAGCAACCACAATGCCGGTCTGCGTTTCTGTGAATACCAAATTGTTATCGATAAATCCACTTAAGTGTTCGGAACAGTTTAAACGACACTCACTATCGTGCTGCATCTCCGGGTTTTTGATCGCTAAAATCAGAAAAATAAACAGACTGATTTCCTTTGGCCTTACTGAGAGTTCATGAATGATACGGTGTCTTGACTACGTTTATCCCACCAAAGAATTTGCTTCGGGGAACTAAAGTTTATTCTGCCAAATACCACGTATTTTATTCTTGCGACAGAGACCGCACACTGATGATGCAGAGGTTGTATTTTCGACTGTGCGTTTTACAAATGCTGAGGAGCATTCCAACATGTTTGTTTGAGCCTGTTGCGCATAGGTTATGTTGAGTCAGTTGTTTCGGCCTAGAGTAACACGTTTTCTATATATTTTACAACTTCTATTGCCATAAAGATATTTGGTGTACTTTGTCTGCGTGATTCTTATAAGTCGTAAATGCAATAGCTATTTTCAGCTCAGCAACTCACCGAGAGTTACTAGAGAGGCGCTGACTCATGTTTTACAAAAGACCAGCCAGTTAAAACGCTTTTAACATCGGGGAACAGTTTGCTCACTTGGCCTGTCACCCAAGTCTCGTTGTTCTTTCTTCACTGTCATAATACAGTCTGTAACTACATAGATATTTGGTTTATGGTTTACTGCAACATGTTTAGTAGGTTTGATTGTCAATCAGAACCTACGTGAATATGTTATTTCCTTACAGGTAATCGGGAATTTGTGTCAAGGAACTACCAAATATCTACGTTGCTACCGACCAGCATTACCATCTTGCTAGACGCTATTCTTTCTCCACCGTTTTCCATGTGGATGACAGTATGTTAGGAAACTCATTAAATCACTGTCATTCTGAAAACAGATTATATACTGCAACACACAATGGTTTTCACTACCCGCGAAATCGAATTAAGACCATCACGCTGAGTGGTATTTATTCGTTGAAGGTTATTGATTACCTGGTCTCACAGTATTCTCACTGAGTCCCAGTAAACTTCGTGCTTATGTGAAACACTCAGATATCCT
Organism: Paragonimus heterotremus; assembly: GCA_013368495.1. Lineage (NCBI taxonomy): Eukaryota > Metazoa > Platyhelminthes > Trematoda > Plagiorchiida > Troglotrematidae > Paragonimus > Paragonimus heterotremus. The sequence goes on along the minus strand of LUCH01000624.1, from coordinate 71,267 downwards.
TTTTTCACCGAGTTAAATTGGTCGAAATTGGTTGCAGCATGTACGGACGCTCGAAGTCTTCTGCACTGTGTGCAGCGTCCACTCGTTATTTCTGTTAGCCTCCTTAAAACAGACTGAAAATTACATTTTAGTTATAAGATCTGTCTTTCTGCAATCAGCGCTATTCAACATTCACCCCCATGTTTCCACGTTTCATTGAATCACCTCAGCTTTCGCAAAGATATTTTGAGGATTTTTTCGGCGCTTAATTTTCTTGCATTTACGGCAAGTGCTTTCAAGCCGCTTATTGTCATATGTCAAAGTGCACAGTGTGAACTGGTTTTGGTGTGCCATTCCTGCGCTCATGTTCTATCATAGATTTCAACCTAGTGACTTCGTTTCACATGTAAGAAATTGGGAAGCACACGAGAGCATCTTTAAGGTTTTAGCAATTTTGATAAAGCAAACAGCAAAATGAAGTGTGCAACCAACAGTCAAATCTGTTTAAGTATAATGAAATGCAATTTTTGTTTGGCATTGATAAATAATTAACACATGAGTTGACTGTTTGTGAATTGTCAGAGCACATGCATTTGGTGTAGTTCAATGTTGGTTGAACAGCTGAGGGAAAATTATCATGTACATGTTTAGCATAAACAGACGGACTAACTGCATCACACTTATCGAATTATGTCGTGCACTCTTGTCCACACTTTGTCCAAGAAACTCACCATTTCAAATGATATAAAACTACTATATGGTTAATTTCGAAATATATCAAGCAACACTCACTGCATTGCACATTTCCTTTTGCTGCACTGACTAAAATGAACATAACATGCTTCCATGATTAACTCGTTCGTATTATCTTTGATCTACGTTGTTCTCCTGAAATTTGCCATATTCGCTGCAGACCAACTGTGATTATTGTAATATTTATGTGAACAGCACTTCATACAGCCTCTCGTGACCACTATTGTTTATTCGTCCAGTGAGCTTCTTTGAATATATCCAGGAACTAATCGAACAGCTTCGATATTATTTAACTGGCTGGAAGTCACAATTCACAGTCACATACTTATATCACATAAGGTCATGGCTGAGGACATAACTTTGAACCTTCACTAGACAGTTCGTTGGGTGCACCCATAAAAATTACATGATCTGATAATCAAAGATAAATTGACCGGCTGGTGACATGAATCACTATTTGGATGTGTATGCGTTGCACAGCATGTTTCCACTGATGTTACCTTACAAGATACAGACTACGTGGATTAACTTAAAGTGGGGAGCTGGTATGTCACAGTAAGGGTTTGACAACGCATGATGTCTCACTGGTGAGATTACACTCAAATTTCACACTGAATCATTTCAACAAAATTCATGTCAAGCACGTAAACGTCTGTCATCAATTCAGCAGCAAAAATACAAACGTTGCACCTTAAATTACTGTGAAAGCACACTTTCCGTGTGAAAGCCTACGCACTGAAATCCCATAAGTCAAAGATGGTTTAGAGAGATTAAGTAGCGTTCATTCTTGATGAAATTTTATTCTCGCAATGTGTTATTCCACAAATGACCAGGTAGGCATTCCTAACTAAATTGCAAGTAACAGAACACACATGTCACACTATTTCAGCTCCGTAGAAGTTGCTGTAATTCCATCTTTGACTGTACTTGCTGTCGCGTCAATCTAACTGTACACAAGCTTCTCTGAACATTTTCTGAGATGTTGTCAACATCAGACTCGCACTTAGCTGCAACACCTATGATCACAATCAATAACGATCAACACCACTGCACAAGGACAATTCATGGCTAATCAAAGCTTATTGTAAAGCTGGTTATGAGCCATATAGTGGGCGCCAACGGTCTATTTAAATCAGACCTGGTAGAATCATTTGCCTACATGAGTGAACAACGCGTCGGAACCAATTTAGTGGTCAACGTGATTAATCATCGTATGCTTTATTTTTATTTTTTCATTTTTACATAACGCGAGAGGAAATACTGAAATAGAGACCAATTGGTTGCACAGTTACAAAGCGATCGATGATTTAGGCTGAACGGATCAGTCAGACAAACAATCATAAGGGTTCAGTCATCAACTGAACAGTTCCTTTCAGTTGAAGACGTTCGTATTTGTTTGGGTATATTCTGCGGTGCACGCAACCACGAGCACTGGCTGTTTGCTAGGCAGTTTTGGAGTGCAGCATAGCAGTGTGTGACTGTAACTGTGCTCGCACGCCTGAATTACATCACATAGTTAGTCGCAGATTCGCATGGATTTTTGACAGTCATGCTTTAACGAACAACCCTGGAAACAAACCATGTGGTATTTGTATCTATTGCATTGTATTATACCACCCACCATCAGCCTGCTGGGTTTTATGTCAAGTACTTCAACTGCTTTGGTTTGCTGACGTGATACGTCTATCGTAATTGGGCTCAATTCGATGGGCCGAAAGTTGAATTTATTCAAATGTGAACGCGTGTCTTATCCGGACAAATTCGATGTAACCCAGAAAACTTGCAGCTTAGTTGAAATGTACAATAATACCACGAGAGAGAGTGGTAATCCAGTAGTTCACCAGGAACAAGTCAGGGTCAAAGCGTAAATTTTGGGATACTTTCTGAAGCAAACGCATCTTATGGCGCAACATTATGCGAGCCTATCAAAAAAGTCACATGAATCCCATCCGGTCGTTTTGTGAACAATAGTTTGACAGTTACACTTTGACAATAACAAACCATAACAAACCATATCGCATGCAAGATAAAATAATTTCAACCATACTCACTTAATTTCCTCATCATCCTATAGTTTTTATCTAAAGTAGATGTATTATGCAAGTGTTTGTCTAATCAACATCAACAGACTTATTTTTAAATTTTACGCTGCTCTGTCTTGTTGTATCGAATTCCAGTATGATTAAGAATTTGGAGGCATCGCGATTGAGAAGTGAAAAAATACAGCCAAAACAGCAAATGTTTTTTCATTGGAAATGTCTCTGAAGAGGGATAGGTGTTTTAAAAAGTTGCCAAAAGTATGAATTTCTTGGAAAACAAACCAGAGGTTACACATACTAATAAACACGTTTAGTGAGGACCACATAGACCATGGTTAGGTAGCTGACCAGTTGGTATAGAATTAGAAAATAAATTAAGTGCCAGGCATTAAACAAGAGATTCTGACTCCTGGTACAAAAATCAGAAACATTAAGTTATCGTGTTACTAACTGATACTCAATGTTATCCCCAGATATTTCAACGGAAAAAACCCGAAGCAAATATTCATTGTTTACAGGAGGTGGGGTACACGGTTTTATTGCACTAATGAAAGTGGTATGTTAACAAATCTGGATGTGCTAAATGATAAGCTCTAGGACTCGGATCAAGATGGTAGTTCGGATAAACTGACCGACAAGAAAATGTTGTCGGGCATTTCGTGTCTGACATTAAATCATCTTTCCAGATCAGTCAAATCAGCTGATCGCCACCTGACAGGAACATAAGTGTGGAGTAAAAAACGAAACAGATATGACCACATCTTGTACAACACCAGAGCCATTGACGAGTGGTGACGAGGCTTGATCACCGAGTTCAGTAGCTTGTATCCGATGTATAAAGTAACTACGTAAAAGCTCGGCAGTTGTTGTTTGGACTCCAGATCATTCAATAACTTGAAATGGCTTCATTTATACCAGCGCTTTCAGAAGCACTGATATAGTTTAAGAAACTTCTGTACACGACTCTCGCTATTCTACCATGCGATGACGGAAATGGATGAATCAGACAAGTGAAAGTATCCAAGGTTGAGTGTGAGTGACGATGGATAAACTGGTCAGACACTGGGATAGGTTGGAAGCTTTCGCCAGCAGTACTCGAGGCAAAGTTCAGTTGGCTGACTCACGCAGGGCGTTTCGTTGCAGCGTAGGATTGTCGTTGGTATATGCCACACCGCTAATTATGGTGTTCGAAAAATACCGCCGGTGAAAAAAGTTGGGAGTTATTGTTCCGCAGTGTTAGCCATTAGTGAAATGACAGACCTGTTTGATGCTTATCTGTTTGTGTACATCAATGATAACTACACAACATTCGATGTGGGCAAATAAAATATTACTTTTCTCGTTCAACAACATTGAAAATAGCAATGCTGTGAGCTATCCGGGCTTCCGATGTATTCTCATTCAACTAATTTTCACACGCACATTCGAAAACCCTTACGGTAATCTGAACGATAATAAATGATATTGGAATGTTGTACAATAGTTAGTAGTCCAAGTACAATTATCGCATGATATCACGCATTCATTTAAAAATAAATCATCATCCACCCAACAACAGTTTTTGTCTTCTCATCCGATTGCTCAAATGTACATAAATCTGACCGTCAGCATCCAAAATGTCAAAGAATCACATTGTTTTTTTACCGGTAAGGCAGTCCATCACGTTTCCAGCTTACTCCACCTCTTCCAATCGCTTCCTCTTGCGCGGCACACGTTAGGCGATTATCGTCAAATATGGCAAACTTGACCACACTGAATATTTACCCATAAATTCATCATGGTTCAGTCGTCACGCAAGTAAAAATGGCATTTTAAAGGTTGTTCGTTTCTTTAATGTAACCGGACCTAGACATTCATAGGTAGGGTCTGAAAGAGCAAACATGGTGAACTGTTTAAGGACACTCGTGGGAAGAATGCTATTAACCGACACATAATTTACTCCAATGACATAAACGTCGCGGCAATAAAATCATTCACAGTTGTTTGCGTGACATTTAAAAGGGCGCCTTTATTAGGATTAATTAATAAGATTTCACAGTTTGAAGGGAATAAAAATGTCCGTGTGCATCACAATCTTTGTTAGACGGTTTAGAAAAAGGAAGCAAACTGGAAGATTATCTCAGTTGCAATGGGTTACCAACAGAATAATTGCAAAAGTAAAAACCAGATGATGACGTGAGAAATGAAAAAGCAATCATTGGTTGTCAACCCCGCATCAATCATACTGCAACGTAAAGCAGACAACAGCTGGCTAACATCAAGAGTAGGTAGTCCAGAGCATCTTTATTCCACTACGATTATCCCGATGAAACTCGATTTGATATCCACGTATATGCGCTAGGTGTGCGCTTGAATCCAACTGCCAACGATTAGGTTATGACAGACTACGATAGACTATATCAAATTAAACACACCTATACGCTAACAGAATATTTCCTTCAACCCAAACGGTTCACTTAGTGATGTAGACCAAGTGAGTTAATTTCGAGATAGTTACTTCTGCCGGACATGTTTGCTGTTGTGGGAGTGCCAGTTGAACGTGATTAGTATGGTTTGTGCAAAGCGTTTACAATCTTCCGGGAGTATTCACAGTTTACAGAAGCCATCATGCAGATAAACATGTGTCAGATTAGCCTCCTTCTCTTTTGAACAATATTTCGTTACGATTTGGTTTTTGGCTTTAGATTGGTATTGCTAATAAATAGTTCTGCCAGTTGGGTAATGTAAGAGACCAGCTTATGTAGAACTGTTTTAACTGGACTCGGCGCAGTGAGAAAACAGTGAATTCTGAGGGAGGAAGCGTTCCGCCAGTCAAGATCTCTGACACTTCGCGTTTGGGCTCAGTCACACATCAGTCCGGTTGTCTCCTATGGAAACCGTAGAAGGATTAAGAAGCTTGATCGGTCGGACAGTATTTCTTGAGCCGTTTACATTAAAATCCGCCAAATCCACTGTTGAGCACTGTAGATATTATTCTGTCAGGGAACTCATGAGACTACAGCTTGACGCAGTGTCTAGCAAACGTTAATCGATTCTAAAATGTAAAACATTGCACCCAACGTTCAAAATTTGTTCTAAATATTCACCAGTTTATAATGTGCAGAAATAGGGCAACAAGATGAAATGGCACATGAGAATTTTAACGACACTCACTGAATTCCGTGATATTCACGTTCTCTTGGGCTAAAATTGACGCAACGTACATGTTTGTTCAGCATGACTCTTACCAAAGCATCTGCATACAAACTCACCGCACACTGAGCCCGGCCAATATGTTTATCTTGAAGAAAACTTCTAAAATATGCGTCGTATTTTTAACGCCTAATTTTTAAGTTGCTATTGGCAGTCTGGTTTTACTTGCTAGTTCAGTCCTGTTTTAGTTTGATTTGAAATTCCTGACAACAAGAAGGATTGAATTATTGCTGAACCCAAGGAAGAACAGTAAGCGATTTAGACCCAAGCTTTTCATTCAACCCAGAAGAACATCGCCAGCTTGGACTACCCAAAAGGTTATTATCTGCTGCTAAACTCGTATCGCTATTGCAGTGTATCACCTGCTTAACTGTTAGTTACGCCGATGCCAAACTGACCAACTGGAGCAACTTTGAGATTCAACGGGTGTGAATTGCATTTGATGAATTTTCGGATTCCTGGCCTCGGAACGAGACAGAGTTCAAAATCTGAGTAGTTTTACGTTTGTGTAAGAATAGCCTGTAGAAATATATACCTCAAAACGGCGCATTTTGCAAACGCGTAATATTGTGCATTGTTGGAATGATCAAGTCTGGCAATGCTGCCATTTGTACAAAACAGTTGTGGCACTGAGAGTGAGGCATTCGTAAGCTAAAATCTCTTCAGTGATTGATAGCAAGCTAGCAGTTTAAATTTGCTGCAGAATGTACGCTCACCAATCATTTACACGCTAAAACAATCACACTGGCCGAGTGAATTTGTTTTCTAAGTTCAAACGTAAAATTTCACAGTGGTGAAGTTTCCTTTTATACCTTTTTTAGGCAAAACTAACAAAATAATCCAGTAGCTCGCGATTCGAGTCAGCATGTGATGTGAACGAGTCTGTGCATTCAGAACTGCTGAAAAAGTACTGATGACAAGCAATCAAATTCTTTCCGAAAAGTTTTTGTTAGCGCATATAAGGGTCTGTACGACAAGTTGATCTGATTGGGACCAAAATATTCATTCACGACAAATCAATCAACACAGGAGCTCAAGTGTTGGACTGCCGCTCCCGAAGAGATTTATCCTTCAAAAATTAGCTGAAGGAATGTTTATCGCAAAATTTGCCGCGCAAGTTAGCCGTTTTGATTACTTTGGTCTGACAATGGTTTGGATTGTAAGGGTGTTTTGTGCGTACCAACATTTTAATCTAACGTTTTCCTATTCATTTAAATGATAACCCCATGGTGAGTTGCACTGTTGAAACCTGCAATGTGAAATTAATGTTATGCACGGATCAGATAACATGATCGACTTAGCCACTGTCTGCAACACTAAACTGACCAAAAACTCGCGTCATATTTTTAATTTAGTAGTACGTCCAAGTTTAACGTTACGTGCTCGGTAGACGCAATTCTGAACAGTCATGTGACTTTAGCTTGCTTGCTCAAGTTGAACATGATGTGCTAGAAAAACGCCGTTGTAAACAGGCTTTAGCAAGTCGCCATTTCAAATAGGTTCAATTTTGTGACTTTCACAAGTCACAAAGATTTTTCTAGTTTCAACTGTACAGCTGAGTTTTCCGGACAAGTTTTAAATCCGTATTCAGCATCGGTGAGGCAAGTGTGATGAGAAAATTATTAATACCATTAACACTTACCAAACCTCCGTGCCGCAGTGATTTCATCTTTATCTGAAAATGCAACGCATACAATTTACTTCCTCTATAATGGCGCAACCGTATTGCCATTGATTTTACTGATGAACAGATTATTCATATTTCTACTATGTTCTGTTCTCGGTCAAGGGCATTTAGTGGTACTAGAAATGACAAAATGTTTTGTCTTTCTCAAATCGACTTTTGTTTGCTGTGTCGAAATTTCTTTATGTTATAATTGAAGGGTAACGTTTTTCACGATTGGAACCAAATGGTCTTATAATAAATCTACTTACAACGAAGATTAACTGTTGTTTGTCAACCCACCATACTAAACATTTTCCAAATTTGCCACCAGCCCATTTTCAACAAATGTTTTAAACAGGCTGCGTTCTTAATTCCACTAAGTAACACGGGAATCACATAGTTAGTAGATAATATGAAGATATTGAAAATTGTCGATATGTTGAAAGTAACAAGGTATAATTGTGCTCCGTGTGAATGTCGGCACACATTGTATAAGGAATAATGGCGTGCAGTGTGTACAACCTCCAAAAATCTTGGTAAAACCTCCGTTGATTTTTGCGCGACGTGAATTAATGACAAACGTAGAGAAGAAAACACGAGTGAATTAGTGTTTACTGTACGACGCAACATGCGTTTGTCGCGCACAATGAGTCCACTTCGAGTGTAATTATTTCCCGTTAACATTCATCATTAGGTGAACAAACTATTGATTTCACTTGTTCTCTTGACGACCCAAATGCACCTATATGTTTTTCGGTTTATCCTCACAAACGCTGTGGCAATGAAATCATTTTTACAGGAATTTGGGGAGTTACTATTTCTTGACTGATACGCTTGGTACACATGAATGCTAAGCTTATATTCAGGAATTACTGCATATTTTCAACTACATTTTACAGTGCAATGTTCGTGAGATAGTCCGTTCAATGATTACAGACATACTATTAGTCAGTCCATGTGAATGTTTAACGAACCACTTGAAGATTTAAGATGAATCGATGAACAAAATTTTGGCTGTTGCATATACCGTTCTACACGTCTAACACTCATTGTTAACGGGTCTATCGTGACGGTAGAGGAAATGTGCATTTCAATGGCCGACTTCGAACAAACATAAATTAGTTAAGCCAGAAAATGGCCTACACGAAACATCACAAGATTAACATTTTTCATATGCACGATTGTAAATAATTAAGAAATTGTATTTGTTCCTTCACCTGCATATCAGTATAAAAGTTCCAATGTTTAGCAATCCTTAGCTACAACAACGTTAGTGATAAGTCAGAGTGAGATTGCAACTCACTGAATAGGCATTTATTCGCACCAAATACTGTCTATACATGTGCATATGGTTCAGCTCACACGAAACTAATGTCACTGTCGACTTCATGGGAGAATCTATATTGCAACGTGCATTTCATTATCAGATATTCACTTGCAAGCTTGCTTCCGTTAAATATGTGATGAAACCCCTTGAGTTGAATGCTTTAAAACTATTACTAAACATCAGCTGATGTCATCACCAGCGGAACTCTAGTTAATGAAAACTATTATGTTGACTGAGTTATTCCGTTGTAATGACTTACAAATAGACGGAAATCGAAATACAGAAAGACACACCGTTATCTCGAGCGTAGTTCTTATCACCGATTAATCTTCAGTATTCATATATTCTAGACCTGTACGTAGCGCTGATATTGTCTTGTGAGTATATGCACCCGAAGTGTAATGGCACAAGATGAACAGCACTAGATGCACAATGCTTGCAATTATTTATATTATAAATGTAAACAAATCGAGCAATACTTACAGGTATTTATTGAGTTAGTTATTTCATTCATGTCTAAAGTGCACAAAATTCGAATGTACGTCAAGAATGTAGATCATAAAGACGTGTCTCGAATAGTTTTCGAACATGTTATTTTTAGCGTCCACGTCTTGATAGAACACAGAATTCAAAGGTGTAGTCAACAATTGAAGTCCGGATGAGATTAAACCAAATGTTTAACGGACACTTGTATGACATCAGACTAGTAGTCGATAAATAATGAAAACTTCTGCAGCGCACAAAATTAAGGTTAACGGAAGTTTTTATATTAGTAAATTGATGAGTGCAGTATTATGCATCATGAATGTTCATCGCATAGTGGACAGATCAGGTTATGGAACTGATCACAATGAGACGTGTGCCTTAAATTTCGGAGCTCTCGGTCACAGGCTGTTTTCCCATTTGCCTGTGCAAAATGTACCTCACAAATGCAGCAACACACTCAACTGTCATGTTTACCACCTGTGGTGTTTCTGATTGTCCTAGAGTGCAGTATAATGTTTCCGACATTTTGAAATGCACGGACGAACCTCAACGAGTGATGGTGAATCAAAACGTAATTTTTATTGCATTACTAGTGAATAGACATCCCTGCAATGCGCTTGAAGTTTTCCCATTCGATTGCTAGGGATGTATATTAGGCAGTTGGTTTTCCTTTTTAAGTATGTATGACAAATGGTGGCATTATACAACAACGGTCGCAGTGAATCTTCTCACTGGGTTGCATTAAATTGAATAACCTCCAATACCTATTGTCAGATAACTGAAGGTACTTGCTACATGACAATGTATACCTCATTCATATCGGATCAAACATCTATTACCAGTCAGCTTGTCTAGAGAAACGAGAACTATTTTATCTGGTCGGACATAATTTGGAACAACATAACTTAATGCACTTTACAAAAACAATCATGGTGGGACGGAAACATGCGTTATTCCTGCTAAGTTTTGCGCATAGAAATTGGTATACTGTAAACCAGGAAAGATGGTTCAGAATTCATAAGAAATACTGACATATCAAGAGTGTAAGTCTATCCACATTTTCGCACAAAACGATCCCCATAACTCTTTGTCCATTATTTCCACACAGTCGGCGGTATATTTTTCGGAGCAATGGAATGGTCGTTTACAGAATTAGTTGAGCTTTGAATTTTACTTGTATAAAACAAACAGGAATTTCTCGCGTATGCAAGAAAAACTGCATTGTAAATGACGCATAAAGAATAAGAAGGGCGGTAAAGACACTCACAATAATCCAGCGAAGTGCCGCTTTCCTCCTTGGCTAAAATGTACGAAATTTGTTTGTACACGTAATATTACTTCAAACAGGTTGTTCGCTTGCGTTCACGTTGGACGCAAGTGATGTTTGTCTGTTTGTTCATACACCAATACATTGCTTTGTGTTCACTTCTATAGTTTCCTTTGGAAATACACATACATAACATCTCTTGTGCATTCCACACCTTTTCTGCGTATCGCTGTCTATAAAAATCATACACCTTATTGTTACCGGTTAACATGTTACAAGATCACGGTACCATTTCACGAAGATTAAAAACAGACATAATATGCGCAAAGCGAATTTCCAGCGTCCATCCACGCCCAACATATGTAATTCCACGATGATTCAAAAGTTTATACTGGAACACCTTACAAGGTAACAGTTTTGTATAATTCGAACATAAAAAAAAACAAATTAACATCCTCCTCGTAAGACCTTTCTGCCTATCACTTACCGATACTCAAAAGTTCTTTAAAAATTTCACTGACTTGTGATCTTGACTTGTCGGGTCACTGAGAGTATCCAGCACGGTGTTTACTTGCCACTTATCAAAGCAGGTGGGCATTATGAACTGTACTCAATAACGATTGTGACAATTTGGTCTCACTTGATATGAAGTTATTGTCGCAGTGGTCAGCACGGTTGACTTTTGGAAATGGGGTCCGAGATTAACTCCAAACTGTCGAGAGAATACACACTATCAACAAGTTCTGAGAGAACGCGCCCCCAATCCAGTAATTTCTTTTGGCTAATTGAAACGATCAGTGGAGTGTCAGGCGCTGCAATTCTTTCTTGCGGGCTGTTTGAATTGAATTTACCGAACTGCCTTTTGCTCACCGATATAGTTATATCTACTTACAAATCCGTGTGTTAGATACGTTCGATTTTTACCAGAGTTTGTTGGCACAACTCATATATCCCCTCAATTTACTGCACGAGAATATCATTAATTAAACGGTCCTTCTTAAGACAGAAGTGCTGCGGCTTGACTTTAAAAACGTTATTTGAAGTTGAAACTGAAAAATGGCTATTCATATTTCGTTTCCAACATCGCGTAACACATAACTCAAACATTTATTCATTAGTGTTTTAGGCTTCGCATTTTGAGCTCTATTCGTCTCGCTTAAAATTATTAAAATATTACAATTTTGGAAGGTGAAGTATGTATAACAGATATAAACGTGACAAAGCCAGTTGACATATCTACTCAGGTTGATAAAGTTGAAGCTGTCCAGTATCTCATCCGGTTGTTCTTTGCTCACGTCAGTCAAAAGAATTTTCGATCCAAACTTCGCACATTCGACTAACACATAAATCCCAACTGAAAAAGCGATAAAATATACTTAGATTCCATAAGTTAATGAAGTGTCTTGGTATACATGAAACAATCGACCTTCCATTGATTTTCGATGGAACCGCTGCACGTGAACATCGCGAAGACAATGAGGAGTGGAGCAAGATGCTAGAGATTTGCTCTCTATCACGATAAATGTTAGTAAAACTCAAGAAACGTTAGTCAGAAACATTCGCTTTAATGATTCATCGTCGGATTACTGCTGTTTTTTATGTTTGAAAAGCTTGAAACGGTACACAGAAAATGGAAGCAAATCCCATGTAATATTGTTTTAAGGTTCCAGGTATCAATCGTCTAGCCATTCAAACAACAAGTAGCAAATTTAGGTTCGGAAATTTATGTGGGAATGCAGGCTGCTGACGTGACCTTTGTTCACGACAAATCCACGGCTTTCTCAGAATTCTTGTGCGAAAAAGATTTAGTCTTTGTGATCGAATGGCAATAAATTGAAATGTGGTTTACATTCGCTGTACGATAAAAATGGGGTGGTTGCTCAAAATCTACAGTCTACGCTGAAAACCCAAGTAAAACCAGTTTGGTAGTCAACTACAGCTGTATGTTTGACGACTACACCGTTGCCGAATTCGATTAAACCAGCCCCAAATAACGGATGAAAAGTAAGTCACATTCATCCGTCTTATGTTTAAAGATTGCACGGTCGGTTATTGCTGACAGTGAGCTAATTCCACCTAGAAATTTCTTCTGGTCTACAGTGTTTATTACAACCGGACACACCCAGCGATAAGGTGCGTGCATTAGACTATAGTGCCCACTCGTTGAGACCGTCCTACAGGTAAACCAAGAAGATATTTATCATTGTCAAATGCATACTTTGACAGCTGCGAGTCATTGAGAACGTGTATGGGGCTTATATCAGAAGAAAAATATTGAGATTGGATTGCAGCCTAAATACCACTTAAACTTATGACGAGAGAGAAAATTGCTTGACACTCTGATAGCGTAAACCAACTTAAATTCGACGAATAGATGATTAGCAACGTAATGAAAAGTGGCACAGTATCATCTTCCAAAGAACAAACATTATATTACGGTTTAGAAAGTTGAAACTGCTGATGCATTTGAGGACACAGAAACAAGCTGACAAACTACAGTGGACAAAACAAGAAACTGTGTTAAAAGTGCGCTAACCATTGTGGATTAACTTAGTTTTCTAAAACAGCAGGGATTTGTTTACTAACGGAAGCGATCTCACTATTATTTAGTTGTTCCTCCCCTCTACGTAATCTCCCGGGGCTAGTGGATGGCACACTTACATCACTGACCACCACTATCTACTTCCAAGTACAACCCTAGCAGTAGCCTTCGATAATGGGTTGTGAATATTGAAGGAGTCTTGAATAACGTAAACAATTATGGACAACCATCGATTAGCAATGTGAAACTTACCATGATTGACGATGTGTTCTTTTTTAATTTTGGCTGGATTATACGCAACGCGATTACATTCGGAATGTGATCATGCATCTAATTTTATCTCATAAATCAAGTAGTTCCAAATTTGGTGAAGCATAAATAAGACGCTTTCATTAAAATTTTCACGTTTTTACTTGCCTTGTTACTAAATCTTTAGATAACTTAAAACGAGTACGGGAACATTAACCAACTGTTACGTCAGTTTTTGATATGCTTACACCAAGTGAGATTTTTTCCCGGATAACAGAAATACAGTCAAATAATTTTATCCATAAGTTGATAGAGGCGTGAAGTACCACTCGTTTTCAATTATCAAATAAATTCATTTCTGTAAACCATCAGTATTCATGCAGAATTGTGCAGTGTACGTATCCATGCACAACAGTTTTGTGTGCACCGTCGAAAGTAAACTGAGCGAACATACAATCCAATGTATTCGGTCTGCGTATTCGTAAGAATTGAGTGTTTTGTCCAAAATATCTGTTGATTAAAATTACTTGACAATTCAGACTTTGTCGCTCATGCCGAATCCGGTATGAGTTGGTTTGGCTAATTAAGATAACTTAAAGATTGTGCGCAATTATCAAAAGTTAGCTGACGAGTTAGAAGACAATTTTTTGAGATGTTAATAATAAACCTTGAATTTATCGTCAATTTTAACAACACTGATAAACATTTTGACACTGACTCAACGAAAACTCTGATATAAACCATTTTCATTTTCCGCTAAATGTGTGTTATCGTTCACAAACGCACACACCACGTGCATAAGATTTGTGGAAACAGGGCTGATTTCCCTCAGACAACATGGCAGATTTTAGGGAGTCATGAATTTATTGAAGACGTTTATGATAATCGTCCTGTTCTTTGTACACTCGTTTTGAGGTTTTTCGTAAAATAAGACTTCCGTTGTAACGTTACCGAGTAAAATCTCATATGGACTGTAAATCCAACGTTTATCATTATTTAGAAGAAAAGCTCACTAATATTTGCCTACGTTAAATAGATAGCCCAGAAACCAGCTGATTGTAATCAGGCCTACAGTAAAAGTGAAATCCTCAGATATCCATAATGACTGACTACTCTGTGCATGCAAACCAGATATTATCTGTACTGCTTACAATATGGTTACGGTATGCAACTTCATTATCTTTGAAATGGTGCAACTTAACGAATAACATTGTTAATTTTAATGTTAATTAAATCACCAACATCATACTTATACAGTGAAACCGATTAGCAACAATGATATCAGTCATTTTTTGGTCAGAAAGTCGAATTCGACTCTAGACCAAAGGTATATAAAAATAACAACACATAACATCCTGACTCAGAACTACACTATAATTATTGTAGCATGCGTTTTAGTTCTTTGTCAGTGTATAAAGAAAATAACAATGCTTTTTAAGGAACTGCAATCAGGGGTTACTTTATATTACCAAGCACATGAACCAAGAAATGTTTGTAGAGCATTGACGTACGTAAGTCGGCAAACCCGTTTACTCTAGAAACTTTCTAAATATTCTGGTGTTCATTACTTATATTTGGTAATAAGTAGAAGTACCCGAGACAAAATTTGTTGTGCTTTTCATTAATATTAAATGAAACGTCCCACCTACATGCTTTTGCTAATAGATCTCGGTAGTCCACTTTCTCATTAATAACGAGAAAAATGAATCATAACATACTTTTTTAAAAAAACGTCAATAAAACTCATACTCACAGAAAACCGTCAGCATTGGGTTGCGATTTTCTAGAAAAGATATAATGTGCATAAAGTTTTAACCCAGTTACAACAGAAGCCATCACCAGTATCCAGTTAACTCAAAAACTATGTGATTGGATTATGATGATGAACATGAGCACAACATTCGAATGTTTCCAATGTTTGTTTGATCCTACCGCAAGATGTTCAATTCAGTTTGGTCATTCAGAAATATAATTTCGGTTTTCATCAAACCTATAACGTTGTGCCTAAGGACGTGAGAGTGTCTTATAACGTGATTAAATTTTCCAGTTTACTGGTTGGAAGTTAGGTAGATAAAGCTACACATGAATTCTGTACCATGTTTAGAGAAATATGTTCCGTACATTTGGATGAAGGAAAAATATAATTTTCCCACCTATTACTGTCCGGTAGATGGTTTGACGGTCAGCTGATTTTCACCTGGTGGTTTTGTAATTTTTGTTATGGTTCCATTGATTTTTTTGAAGTCTAACATTGAGTTGTCCTGTGTGATAGGTCTTTAATGACTACAATCCAACAGATGACTACCAGAAGATTGTAGACTATCATCCCAAACGGCCGCTGAGATTAAACGTTAAGGTTACGGAAAAATTATTACAAGGCTATAAGCATCAATTTTGAGTTTGTCAGGTAAGTGTGGCACTTATTTCATTTGAACATTACACTTAAATTTTAACAGTAACGTTTCCTGACTCGTTATTTGCAGTAAAATCTTAATACACATATACGACTTTATTTCATTCTCAGACCATGGAAAGTCTAAATGATGTAGCATCGCTTCCGAAAAAATTGCTATTAATCGGAAACATGTTAATCATTATTCTTTTTGTTCCGGCACTTTTTAAAGTTGATCCAAAAAAGGCCAGATATATGAATTTGGTTCTGTTACTAGTCATCCTATGACAAAATTGCGAAAATGGGCTTTATGCTATGACACCGTGTCTACTAGTCTATTCGCAGAGTACTCAAATTGGCTGCCAACAGGTTTATTATCTCTAGTATTGTGCAAATGTTGCGTTGTGAAATATCCGAAATAAATGGGTCAATCCTGTGAATCTTGAACGTTAACATTTTAAAGCTGGAAAACCATGATTCTGATTCATTTTTTCACGTTGTGTACCGAACATGCTTGAAAATTTATTGGAATCTGATAGAAAGTGGTGTAATTTAGCAGAAAAACTTCAGAAACATTACAGTTTATTAAGGATCTCTTGTCTTTTTGCCTGTTTGACGTTCGCTTTGTAAACGATAACCATTCCAGGGTTCGCAGCAATAGTTCGGCCTTTGGCAAGCATTTGCAAAAATACTCTTGTTTAGCAGATGCATAAGGTTTTCTACTAATGAAACGCCCACATTCATCAAGACTTCTGTAGTTTAAGGCGTGTATCATCTTACGATATCTAGCTTCATACTACAGGTAATATATTGTAACATTGTATTTTTTTACTCTACTGAAAACACACCAAAAAAAGACAGCTCGAATTGAAGATTTTGGTGTTCAGTTGTTTATCAGTTACAAATAGGCGCTAAGTGAAACTCCAAAACTTTACTGCCACCAGTTCATTTCGTAACAGAACATGTTGCAATCTAAGGACTAACTATACGAGCTACCAGTGACTTATAAAGTAGATGATACACAATTTAAACTGGGAGAGAAATAATTTAGGAGGAATCTTGTGTAATAATATCTAAACTGTTGGCTAGTATGCCGTTAAATTTTCTTTCGCGGTGCGGGATATGGAAATCACTTTACAACGAGTACAGCATGATACGATTCAGGTGCGCGATTTCAGTGATTTTCGTTGTGTATAGCGCTGCATATCGACGACTGCCAACCAGTTAGTAGGCATCTTACATATTCACTGAGATTAGAGTGACTAGAAGTATCATACTGGACGCTTATATACCCCTGACAGTAAGTGAACCATTGGAAATGTCCAAAAGTATATGATCCATTGATGTTGGTTTGGCACTAATTGTGCTGTGGCCAGAGATTAGCGCATCTCTGTGCCTCACAGATGCCCGTTCTATTCTTAGATAACATTAACCGTTTGTGTAAGGTGGACGCGACATTCAGTTTTAGTGGTGATGGATTTAAACAGGTCGATGGATTGGCGAGAAAAGTTAATTTGATTGAAGGCTAACTCGATTTTTCGGATGAAAATTGGAAATAAAAGCTGCAGGAGCTATCGGTGTTTTATAAAAGCGACACCTTGATGATATTTTGGCACACACTGGATGCGGCATCGACGTTAACACCTTCGGAGTGAGTGTACCCACGTCCACAATACTAATATATAATTGTGAACATGAAAAAGAAAGTTCACTTGCTTCCCTCCATGTGTTAATAGGCAGAAAGGTTGAAACTGTGATAAAGCTTTCGGAAAATTCTAGCAAACTGCATAGTATGTTTATTTATCAATATTCTACAGAAGCAGTGTGAACATTCTGTGCTTCGCAAGTATTTCAGAGAGGGACAAAAATATGCGCACAAATTATACGGGAGTTCTAACTGGTGTTGATTAAGGGGTTGATACACTAAACATTTCAGGTACCTTCATCTAACAGTATACTCAGGTTCATGTTTGATGTAAACAAAACCTAAAAGCACAAACGACTGCGGCGCTCACTAACTTAACCCGTAAAGGTGATGACCAGCTCGAAATGGTTAACATAATTTTGGGTTGGGTTACCACCAGATGTATATGGTCGCCCTGCTGCAATCCAGTGTACGTCCCATTAATTATCCCAAGTCACTACTCAACAGACCGGTTGCTATTCTCCCAAATAATCACCATAATCATTCAGTTACATAAAGCTTTGAAGCCATGTATACTTGAAAGTCAGACAAATGGCTGTAGCAACGCTGAGCAGTGATGAGCATTTATATGCCAGTAAATTCACCCCGGTCCAGACGCTTGGCCGGAGTCCTCCTAATTTCATATGATGACAATATGATATCAACAGAAGCTGCTCACATTTTTGAGGATTTGTCGTTCATTTGTTTTATACCTCAAATGTTTGCACGAATGTATTTAATGGTTGCATCCCTATCCCTTTGGTGCATCTTACAAGGGTCACAGAAATTTCGAGAGACCACGGGTCCCTGTTTCCTTAACTCTCAACTGATAGTCCGTTAAGTTGTGTTATATAATTTAAAATTATACAGCATACGCGAAATATACAGTGCATGATCTAATTTTTGAAACCGAGTGCGGTGATCAGATAGCTAACAGGTTGCAACATACGTCTTCTATGTGCTAAGGGTCAAGTCGTGATAAGCAACTCCGATTCCAGCGCTGATTTAGCACATGGACGTCTTTGAATGGTGTATTCAACAACGCTTGTTGTAACAGGTGAGGTAAGCACGTATTTGATACTGTATTCGTGTGCCACTGTTTCTTACTCGGGAACATGTCATTTGGCTCCAGAAAACTGTGCTCCGCCCATCAATCCACATATTTTGTGATCAACTTATTCTGATGCAATAGTAATAGGCGGTTTTGCAGACTTGGAAATTTATTATATGTAGTTGTGAGACATTTTGTGTCAACTTTGTAGCTGTGTCAGAAGAGCGGTGGAGAATTTTGTGTTTGCGGGTTCAGTCACAATTTCACATCTTGCTGAAGCTCAGTCTTACCACGTTTTATTTTCTTCATAGTAAATACAATACTTTGCACAGGAAAAAGAGCGTTATCCTGTTATTTGCTGATTTATTATTTGTCTGGTTATCTAAAAATTTCCCCAACAACTGCCGTGCAAAACATACAGTGCCAGAAAGAACGTGGTCTACATCTAGGCCAACATTCCGTCAGTTCGACATAAAGCATCAGCATTATGTACGCTTCAACAACGTATGCACAAACGTTAAATTCTTGAACAGTGCAATTCCTTCACGTGCAACTGAATGCTACACGGAAAGTTCATGAAGCGATAACAAGTTTGCTAACAAGTCTGCTAACAAGTTTACTGAAGTAATCTGACCAAATACACCAAATATACCAAATTAGTTGGTTTTGCCAGTAAACATTCAATCATAGTCAAGCTACAGTTGACATACATGTCAAAATTACCGGATAGTGCTGAGGCGTTTTTTATGCCACTGACTAAATGGATAAAGTACACACTAGAGATTAAGGCAGTTACCAAAGTGTCGTCTAATCATACATATCTTTCAATAACTAGATGAGTTGATGCTGAAGTGGTTTCATTGGATAAAATATTCGAAACTGTCTTTTAATGAGAACAGTTAAACAATAAATGAATGTTTGCGTTATCGATCTGTAAAAAACATGTTGTTTAGTTGCATGCATGTGAGTTGCCCCTTCGCAAACAGTATCTGCCGAATAAATGTGTTTAGTTGGACATATGACAACCCGTGGGGGATATCTTCCAGTTAAAAGCTAGTTGTTGACATCGGGTTACTTTCAATGAGAATTACGAAGGCGGTGTTCAGACATGAGTGTTTTTGTTAGTTATGGTTTATTTTGCGAAAATTCGTTCATAACGAAATGTCCATGTTATTTTCTTGGTCTCTTTTCAATAGCTGTTAAGCCCTCTGACGAGCGGAGTTTTCTGTTCGTGAGCAGAAAAATGAAATAATTCAAAACAGGCATTGGGATGATTTGCAATTTCATAATACTATTCAGACACCTTTGGTTCTCAAATTGACAAGATCTACTTCTTCCTGCACAAAATACGATACAACTCAACACTAAGGTTGTTTGTTTCGTACGTCATCTTGTTCACATACGAACAGGATCCAGTAGGCTCCTAGTTCAAATTACACTCGGATCTGCTTGGCAACTTGGATATTATGTGACCAAGGAAACATATCATTCTACAGAGCTGGTATTGTAAATCTAAAAAGAAGAGACCGAATTCCTAACCTAATTCGTTTTCTTGAAGTGTTTGAAATAATGACTTAGA
The DNA here is from genome assembly GCA_013368495.1 of Paragonimus heterotremus. NCBI lineage: Eukaryota > Metazoa > Platyhelminthes > Trematoda > Plagiorchiida > Troglotrematidae > Paragonimus > Paragonimus heterotremus. The sequence continues at coordinate 51,061 of LUCH01000624.1, read as the reverse complement.
CAGAAATCGAGGAATTGTGAACGATGTTTTTTTGCTCGGTTTAGAACGGCTCCTCAGTGGTTCTTACAGAGAAGTTCCTGATGACTCTTGATTAGTGATTACTAATCAGCTGGTGCGATAATTGTCGTAATGTTTGTCGTGTGCGAATGAGCAATAGCTTTTGAGCTGATGAGGCAGGAATACGAGTAACAAACAACGTTATAGAACATGTGAACCTGACTTTTCCTATTTAACCGTGATTGTTGTTCCAATCAGCAATGTTGTTCATAGAGGGACTCACAATAATCCTTAGAAATTTTCTCCATGACGGTGACTAAAATAGATTAGGTGCGCATATTATGTTTGAATAAACTGCGACAAATGGGTGTTACCTTACTCCTTTGCTGTTCCAACTTGTGATACATATTAAACAATATATAAACTCATTTATTTATAATGTTGATGCTTGCCGAACTCAGGTTATTCTATTTGGAATTAATCAAAATTTCATCTCATATTATTGTATCTTATTATTCTTTTGAAATCTTTTTACGCAACGCTATTGTTCCTCTAAAACAATCTGTTTCATTTTTTGGTCAGTCAGCCCATGCTGACTTGGACAGGTTGTATGAGGCCAAATATGCTTGTTTTCATTTAAATGCAAGTGTAGCATAAACGCTGAAAGAGGCTTGATTTGACGAAATCTAGTCTAGCAATTTGTCTAGTGCGTTATTTTCAGTGAATAACTGTCTATTAGTTGTGTTGTCCAAATTAGTTCCTAAGTATTTCAAGTAAGAATTGCATACAAGTTATTCCTGTGTCACTGTTGCATATTCGCGTCGAAGCTTGTTTACCTGTAATTAACTATTCTTCACACTGCAAATAGTGTGTTGTTCTCAATGTAGACAATTGTTTCACGGATTGGACGGCTAAATTCCGTTGAGAACGCGGCTATCACAACTATAACATGCAAGTTTTATATGACAGGTGAGACCAGGGAAACCATGGGCAACTTAGATGGAATAGTTTATACTAAACACTCATCTGTGATCACTATTTCTGAACTGACCAATCAAGGCCAGCCCACGGTGTGTGAATGAGTGCATGACCCATTGCTTAAAGACCAATAAAGCCTAATTAGTTGATGCGATGCCATCAGGAATTTCCGGATGAGTTTTTTGAACCGACTTAGTGGTCGGCTGTGGAAATGTGGTGAACTACAATTCCTATTCGAAGCAAATTTAACAAAATTATAGCGGGACTTAGCACTTACAATAACTTATCAGTGAATTCTTCGCAACATTTACTGAAATGAGTAAGATGTACAGAAAAATTTAACTTAGGTATTGCAAAACTTCTTGCTGCCTTTCATTCCGAACTTATTTTGGAGTAAAAATTGGTTAGCAAAATAAATATTTTTATCAGAATTTTCATAAAGTACGCTGTATACAACTGTTGTGTACGGATCATTCTGGTCTATGTATATTTGCCACAATAACTCCGGAAAGAATAATCTGGACCTCAAAAATAGCAACAAATTGCACAGTGAATAATTCAGCAAGAATTGTTTTGTAGGCATGATAATATACGTGTATTTTAGGACAGCGAGTAGAGTTGCTTGGAGTTTATATGGATTATAACCGATTACTTCCGACTTAGGCACCAACACCATCACAACTGCCGTGGGCTTGGCCAGGAAGAACTGTGGATCAGGCGGCCGTTCACCTAACAAATGGTGTGGAATGTCTTGGAAAGAAATTGTTATGACCTCACTAGCAGTACGGAATCAAAACACGAGACTTGAGAGCGTACAGTGGATTCCTGGATTCCCGAATGTTAGTGATCTCAGTATAAAATAGGTCATATAGTAACCACTCAGCTGGCATACGGAGTACATGACCCAACTTTCGCAAGCTGTGTAACGTGACCAGTTGACCAGTGGGTCACGAATCTCTAGCGTTCAGAAGTACAAGCAGGTAAATGGCCTTGCTGCTGACGTGATCAGTCTACTTGACGTGGGCTGACTCGCAGGTTCCTATGATCAAACATGGCAAATCTACTTATATTTTGCTGCGAACAGGCAATGTTTCCTAACCATAAGCCATAATAGAACATAAATAAGCAATATCTACTCTTTCTTTCAGAGACAACCGTACATCTTTTCGATGCCACAGATCCCACAGACTGGCAAAGGCAGCCCATACCCTCAATATTTTTGTTGTTACCTGATCCGCAACATTTCGAATTGATAAGGTATTGCTACCCATATATGTGAATCTGTAGATAGCCTTTGATGAGCTGATTGCAATGAATAAAGTGGGAGTGAAAATGTTCTAGTCTTGAGGCATCACTGCATATTGTGAAGGCGGGAAGCACAACCTAAACATAACAGTCCTCCGTGTCCCCACTATCCGACAAGTTTGTCAGCGAGCTGATCTGATAAGTGCAGTCTCAAGTCTGCAGGTTGATGTATGTTGTGTGTCGGAGCTATGAGTTTACGAATTAAGCACCAACAATGCTTGTATGTATATGATAAAACTTAACACAGTGCGGAAGGCAACACATATTTCAGCTGGCTCCTCATAACATTTTCAATAAGTTAGTCAAGGGGCGAGTCATTTCCGATAAATCGCGTATCTGTGGATTTTTACTGCTTATAGTTAGGGCCAGGGTAAACTTGACGCGAAGAACATGATTCTGCTGTCAGAAATAAGATATTATCAGCCGTTACTGAGATGTGCATTGACGTGGGATTCAAATATTTCTTCGCGGGATGACGCCGTCGCAAGTTCAACGGTTTTCTATAAATACAGACCAGTCTCTCACGTAAATTCGCAAACTGTCTGGTGTGAAAATACATTATTTATCCGGATTCTGCTTTGTACTTGTTCTCATTGATTCTTGTCGTTTGCAGTGTTGGGGCCAATGGAAAGGGGTTCTATTCACGTTATTCATTCATCGTTGTTCGTAGCAATTATTCGCGTTCATGTTTAGTAGGATTCGGTTGTAACACTTATGAACATCAACGATAGATTAAACAACATTTCAAGGGTCTTTTGCACAACTACGTAGTTGTCTGTGGCGGAAATGTTGAATTCGTACCACGGCAGTCCCTAAAATCAATTTGTTTGCACGGAACTTTGATATCACCCGTTAATTTGAGGCGGATATTTAAAAGTTGCGGTTTTTCCGTTCATTTTCTACAAACAAATATGAATCACGTAAAATACATGATATTGCTTATATTACTTCAGTCACGTCCCACCTGACAGGCGTTTTATTCAGGAACAACTTCCGTTTAAACTTATAAATATCTCACAAATCTTGTTGATAACACAAGCTGACCACCGAAAAGGATTGGCGACTATCACCTGGAATAGCTGCGCAGCGATCCGACGAAGCCAAGTTGAAAAAATCACTTTCAAATTAGGGTTATTCATTGATTCATGCATTTAGACAGTTTATCTAATCTACCATCTGTTCCTGATTGATCAGAAAGCTGACGATATATATAAAGGGAATAATACTATGACGTAACCTCCGATATTTGTTTAATATGGCGTGGCACACAGCAGCATAGTGTGTGATATCTTTTAATTCCTAACAGTCTCATGATCTGTTTTGATTAAGATAGTTGCGGTCATCCTGGTTGGTGGCTATTATTCTCGCACACAATTGCGTAGCTATTTTGAACAATTACGTTACATTTGCAATTTCTTCGAAATTCAAAACGGGTGTATGCAACCAAAACTAACACGAAAACCGAATTGCGAGTTTCATGCATCACACTCAGTAAATCAAACTGAGATCGAAATGTCAGAACAAAGAATCTCATGTCACTCGGTTATCCGAACAGCTAAACACAAGGCTCCACTGAAATCTACTGTAAATATGCCTTCACATCTTGTGAATATATACTGAATTCATTCTAGAACAGTTTGAGAATGGATGGGTGGACAAAAGTTGGTCATCAAAAGTATCAGGGATATGATTTTGTTTGAGAATAAAAAGTAAAATCCTGTTTTTGAAACCGTGTAGTAAAATCCTATCAAATATTGACCGTGGAATAGATAATGAAAACTGAGCTTCGGTCAATGTAACTAACAGAACTTCCAAAACAGACTCACAGTAAATTGCTGTATAATTGCTGTTCCGACCTACTGAAATATACAAAATGCATACAGTCTTTTATAAAGGAAATCGCGAAGTGATATATTAGGAACTTATATGTCAGTATCCTGTAAGGTGTAATTGTTGACAACCGAACTTCATAACCACAAATTTGAAAAATTTAAGTTGTGTTCTGGTTTCCAGATCACCATTTTTAGCCATGTCAAGATAAAGCGGGAGTATTACTGTTATTCTCAATGTTAACTAACCAGTATACCGTGTAAGTTAAAGTGTGGATATTTGAACTGGTGAAAATTCATCATAGCTTCTGATGTGAAGATACAGAAAAAACTATTGAAAGTTTTGAGAAGGATAATTCTTTTTGGGTCTATTCATCTGAGAACTAATATTGCAACTAGTCTACGGGTATTTGTTTAAACAATGTTAACTCACGAGAAAATGAAACATAATCATTAAAGTTAAACTGAACCAATCAGTGGTACTGGGTGGTAGCTTATCGGGATGGATGGTGTATCACAACTTTTCTAGGACACGTATTCTGCCACTCTCGATTAACTATTGATCACGATTGTAGTTGATTGGTTTGCCAAAATAAAATTGCCATTGTGCAGTCGTATGTTTTTTAAACTCGTCAACAAACTATCACTGGTGATGTAAAGATCTATCAACAACTAAAGCAGATACTGCAAAAACTGTTGAACATTTATGCTTTTAGTAATGTTTTGGTTTTCTTGCCGAATACTATTAATCTTTCTCAACTTCTGTAATAGTAAATAAGTGTAACTCGAAAGTCATCAGCCCTCAAAAAAATACCATTCACATATGCACTAAAAATGACCTAACATTCATGACGATTACATTTGGCCAGCGAGTGTACCGCGTATTTGATTGCTGGAACATTAAATGCTGTTGAAGTGTTAATTCTGAAACAAATCGCTTTGGTTCAGTGCTAAGGATGATGCACAAGGCTTGTGCAAATTAAATTAGTGGAAACAGAACCTCTAACGATTCTGTGGGTTCTTTGTCAAGTAAAGATCAACATTATCATTCCTCAATACGTTTGCATAATAGAAATCTCAGTAGTCAATGTCAAATTTGCCAGTACATACATGTAGAATGGAGGTGAGTTTCAGTCCATCAACGAATAACATACTTACCTATTCAGTTTCGTGAAGGGTAGTAACCCATCTTAAATGATTGCACGTCTCGAATTTCATTGTCTCCTTCAGAGCCTTACAGAATGATGAACTATTCTTGACATTCGCTGTAGTTAGAGTTCGTCAGTAAAGCATATCCTTGCTACGGTCAGGGTTTGAACCCAAACCACACTTTCATAAGGTAACTGTGTTAACCACTAGAAACATTTACCCCAATTTAAGCATTGCAGAAGTACAGAATGTAATGCTCATCTATCCGAACTTCTTATTTAGATAGTGGATGACTGAGTCAATGATGTGCCTATGTCATTAGTAATACAGTTTTATATGAAGCGATCAGAAGCTCAAAACTGCCTGAACTTCCGGATACGGGTATGTTATCAAATATTATATGCACCTCGGTTAATTGTGATGTGAAAGTTCCCAGTATCGACCGTCCCAACAAGCTGAACTGTTTGACGAGTCTTGTGTTTTCCATTGCCTGAATATGTCATAATGTGCTGGTAGTGTACATATTTTCATCTTTCACAATCGCGTTAGACAATCCATTGTCAGTCAGTAGCATACTAAATGGGTGATCGGAGGGGCGCAGACAGTTCATTACGAAGCCTCCAGTATTCGTTGCGGATTTAGACAACTCCAACTGAAACCTTTAAGGCCAGGCTCACAGAAAGTATACAGTTGATGAGCATACGCAATCAGTTTGCCGATCCCTTAATGCTACATGCCACTTATGTGGTAAGTCCAGTCATATTGAGATGTGTAAATAAGGAAAATACCCCTAAGTTGAGACACAGCCATAAATAATGCACAGGAATCTACTTGCAATCCAATTTCAGGCCTCAAACGTTTACTCATATGTCTTAACTTAAAGACAAGATATGAATGTGCACTTATTATGGACACAAGTAGTGCAGGATCAATTGTTTCAAAACGACTACTAGATCACATGGTTTCTCATGTTTAACTGACGTCAATAAATGTTGGAGTACGTGCGATCATTGTTTACCTATTACGTTGCCAGGTGAATCTGACGTAGTGGCGACTAGAAGTGAAAATAAGCCAATCCTAGTAAGGTTTTTGATACAGGAAGGAATCCCAGCCCCCGCAGAATGAACGGCTTTGAGACAGTTTGAATGCGCTGTTTAGTTTGTTCTTTATTGCAACGATATTACAGTTTGTAGAGGTGTGTGGTTCATCGATGTCCACCTAAGACGGACTCCGATTTCTTTAGGACTGACGCACAATTATGAATCGGTGTTTTTATGTTATGAATAACGAAAAATGAGTCGTGTGTACCACCCACCGATTGACAAGCAGCCTGAATGAAGTCACCTCCAGATCCTCAGAAATACCGAATGCCCCCTGATGAATTCAACAAACTGATAAATAGTCGGTTATTCCAAAGGTTATAATTTGAGTGACAGATGCATCCGGTCGCAAATGTCACAGTCCTGTAAACTTGCTAGCTCTTCTCGAAATAGAAACACCAGACTCAAGCATCTCAATTGGTGCGGCTCATCAGCAGTGCATATTCTTGCCACGGTCAAAGCTGGAACGCCTTCTTTGATTTTCTAAAACTGGCATGCTGACCGTGACACCAGTGATGTCGCACTGAGCACGATTAAAATGTCACATGAAAACTTGCCTAGATACATCCGCTTGTGAGTAATGCTCAGGTTGTCTGATCGTCCGGAGCGAAGGCACAGTGAATGTTCTATAAAAATCAATCGATGACTTTCTGAAGCTTAGCTTCCCTCCAAAATGAAATACCCAGAGACTTTAACATCCTTTTGCGTACTAAAGGATTTCGTTTCATTTAGAGTTGAAAATACTAAAAAGTGATCTTAGCTATCTCAATTTCATGATGTTAGATGTCGACAGTTTGATGTGAATAAATATTTGCATAGGATAAGTTGTTCAAGCCTGATACGAAGCTAACGGTGCGATAGTTAATAAAGTTGACTAATTAAAGCGTGACGCCAGTTTAAATCCGAGTTATGGCCTCTCGTTTACAAAATGACCTAATTGAAATTCAACGTAATGTTTGTTTTCAAGTGAATAATGACAGAGTATTTGAGGTACCAATAAGGAAACGTGAATTACAACCAAATGGATTATAAACGAACAAAATGAAGTTGATGCTCACGGTGGTTCGTTATTTTGTGATGCGTATCAATGACTGAAAAATAGAGACGAAAGATGCAAACTCAGGCGATACCGAAAAGTAGTTTGAAACGATTAGAACACTCCTTACATATATATATATACGTTCTACACTGTTGATCGGAAACAGTTAATCGAATCGTTTTCACTCTTGGGCTGCTCGAGTTCAACATGCACACTTAATACAAACAGAATTGCATCCGCTTCGACTTGTCATACTTTATATATGTACACAAGCTGAACAAGCGCACACCCAATGTAAAAATGACAATTCGATGTTTCTACCGCTCTACCCATGAATACTCCTGTCGAGGTTCCTGATGTCTATCGACCATTAATTCAGCCACTGTTTCTGGCTCTTCTTACATGTGATTAATAATTGATCAAAGGAACTCGGAAGCTTTAACAGTCCCCCGGTAAGAGAAAATGATCTCGCTGTTATATCACCCATTTTCAGCGTTAATGATTTGGAAATGTCGATGCGGACAACCGAAAGTGTTGAAACGTGATCCTGATATTTGAGTCTACCTCGGGAACTGCAGTTCGTTTTGTTCGTAGCTAGATTTTCCAGTAAATTCACGTTTGATTCATGGATTTCTTTCAATTTAACGTCTGCGATATAAAGCAGCTGAATATTACAACCTACTGCCTGTCGTTCTTATTGTGCACCGTGGTTTTTGTTGCTTTGCTAATCGCTATTAAACGCTGTCCAAGTCGCTTATCATAACTCGTAATGTACGGCAATACTCATGACAGTAACTAGTATGTATTAGTGACCAGTCCTTGCAGACATTGTGATAGTGATGTGAGGAACAATCACAGACAACGTGTTACATGTCCTGTACAGAATGAGTTCAGGAAAAAGAAATCGGAGAACAGTCCCGACCAGCGCATCACCTGACCATAAGTCTACAGGGATACGGAAGTTGACAGATGTTCAACCAAATATGGCTGATCGTTCAATTGTGTGTTTAAGAGGAAAGCTGGACGACCTCTGCTTGTAAACACAAAGCTACTAAGGGAGAGAAGTCCATCATTATAAGCTGGTTGCAAGCTCATAAGTTTATGACTGACGTTATGAAAATTAATAGGGACGATATGTGTCAGTCAGCGATAGACGGATCATGCGTTTAGGTCACATGAGTGAGCTTGGGAATTAACGAATTCGTTTGATTCCTTGGGCGATTACGATTTTGCAACTTAATAAGGTAGTGCCTAAGGATTAATAGCGCACCAAAAGTCCGATTATATGCAAAACAAACTCAGTCAATATTTCTGCTCAGTCGCCACTTGTATGACTACATATTGTCTGTTTCGACGAGCAGTACATATGCGGTAATAATTTATCAGTTATCCACTGCAAGTCAAATACAATGCAGGTACGACTCCCAAAGGTCACGGCAAATTAATCGAATTTCATAAGGTAACGGTATGTGGTGCTTCGTCCAAGTGGTTGTAAATACGTATGACGCATACAGTTGCAACTGTTTCAACGTTCACAGACTAGTTTTCTAAATGCGTTAACTATACAGAAACGATCACGATATAAATCCACTGACAACAGAGATCTCTGTTTAAATATCTGAAAAATGGTGAAGATTAGAATAATTGTTCATCAGCATCTTCACGCGTGAGTAACTGTCACGTTCAGACATAGAGATAAGTGAAAACAATGGTAAGAATTAACTGCAACCGCAGAGCATTCAACAAATAAGTATTCGTCGGACTCACAGAATTTCTTCACCTCGTCCTGTGCGTCGGCTAGAATAGACAAAAATGTGTGTGTGGTCTTTCTTTGTTGTCCCCAATGTGATAACGGCCGTGCAGTCAATGCGGATGTCATGTTAGACTTTGGGGTTTGAAACAAGACTAAACAATGATTATATCAATTTTATGCCCTTGTTTGTAGTACACCTGGCAATGAGATTTTGAAAAGGTAGACATTCGCTAATGGTATTCACTATGAATATGTTATATATGTGCGTTACCGTACAGTATCATATTACTGTATATCTGGCTCAAAATATTCAGTCAAGGTCCCGCAGACATGCCCTTTTTAATGCAGCGATAACTAAATGACAGTGTTGAAGTGGTGATGTGTATTTGCTAAAGCATTCATGTATGTGAACAAAATAAACGCTGGGGATTAATTGCTATACACTTTTTGATTCGCTTTTATACGGTACACTGAGATTTCAGTGTTATATATGTGTGCGTTCTTACTGGCATTGTTAATCTTTGGATATTAAATAACTATGGTACTATTGACACTCACTTATTCGCTAGGACAGCCGAATACCATTGAATTGTGTGCGATTGTGTAGTTCGTTTACTCCCAGTACTGTACGACTTATACACATAATGTATCCTGCTGACAAGTCTTTTTGAAAGTGTTTTTTAGTATCTACGATATGAAACCTCAATCCAGTTGTTGTGTATTTTGGATGCTTTAGAGGTGAATACAAAATACAATGATTTTCAGTCTGGGCTAAGTATTCGGGTACATAAGGGTTTTCTTTATGTAATGTAACTTGATTTTGAATAATAAGTTATCGCACTATGACGTAATACACTGACACGCTTCCTAACCAATCTTCAGAAAATCATTATCACCTGAATGCTTCGTTTAATCTTATGAGTCCAGTATTTATTTATACATTATGAAACATACATTAACTCTTATTTTTATGGTACAAATGCAGTACACGCAGATATGGCACCTACTGTTCTTCAGCAATATAACATTTTGATAGGTTGAAGCACAAATAAAACAAACTGCTTCTATAGAGAAAGTTTCTATATATCATGTGGTTTTTATCACAGTTCCATCACTTATTTTCACTTCAATCTGTTATCACTGTTACAGGAACACAAGCTAAATAACGAGATCACACAGATAGAGTACATCACAGATAATTGATCAAATTGCTCTGTATAAGTGTAAACCATATGGGTTTTTTTCAGCACTTACCAGATTCTGAGTTTATACTGTCTCCTTCTAAGAATTACGAATGAAATCAATTTGGCATTACATGAAAAAACATATATCAGGAAGATTTTAAGCTGAGAAATAAAATTAGGTAAACATTTTATTTCATTTCGATGGATGCTACAAGTTCAGTGTTAACAGTCGACCGCTGATGTGAATGTTATATGCAAGAAGATAAGCAACAAGCGTTTGCTATACCTGTGCAACATAGCTAACGATAAGTGTATTGTGGCTTGTATGAAGGAATTGTGGGAGATACTTATAAAAAGTACTGACATTATTCTAGTTCAAGTAATGATTCCTTCCACACAAGGTTCGGGTTACGGGTTGTTTGTTCCATTCAAAATAGCACACATATCTTGCGGTAATCCACTATGACTGTTTGAGTGCTTAAAAGTTATCGCCATCAAAATAAACAAAAAATAGTTTTGGTTTGAGAACCCCCAACTGTAAACATGCCTTATCATGTTTCAGCCAAATCTCAGCATCCAACAGGAACAACATTCCCCTAAACAGTATAGGCTTCATGAAATTGAGATACGAGGTACAGCGCGAGCATGAAATTTTGCATTAGGACCGAATCGCCCACTCATCTTGTACTGAACAAGGGAAGGACTATCAAGTTTAAGCTAGGATTCAATTAAAACTGGTGTCCATTAAGGCTGCCAATCGGTATCAGAAACTCATAACTAGTAAGTAATATAACACACTTGTTACCGTTGTAAAGTTTTCTTCAGAAGAAAACAATACTAATTGTCATTGTGATTAGTGAAGTATGTAGAAAATCTTCACCAACGCCTCGACCTATATCTAAATGTAGAGTCCACAACCGCAAACTGTGTAGTTGGGTACATTCTGCATACTGTAAATCAGCCATATAAAGTGAACCACTGCCGATTATTAAACACACTAGGTACGCAGGTCATTCATTAGATTTAACAAACTCATTTCAGATATTTTCGAGCAATCAGGAGCAGAGGTGTCTAGCATTTGCTGGAATAGTGCTATTCCGAATTTATCAGTCAGCGAAATGTGCACAAAATGGTTAGAGTAACCCATTAGGCTGCCTTGGTCAGAATTATAATGTCTTTGGTGTGGGAGTGTATTTGATTGTCTTATGTCTTGAGTTACTTGAGGCTTGTAATCGAATGAACTTAGTTTTGCGATTGATGGAAGTAAGCAGATGGTTAACATATCTTAGCCAATAGGATTATTCTGCCCGTTCGGTGTTCATTTACGCCAGTTCTAAGTTCTCGCATCGTCTATCCAACGTAAATCAGCGTGCAGTTCTTGAATTTTATTCTGTGCACCAACTCACTAGAAGTTTCAACAGGCAAGGGATTACTGAGGTGCAGGATTCCAGGTAATGTGATCCATTTCTGAAGAACAATCCCGAAGCCTACTTCGTTCAAGACCCTACGAGTCGCTCGAGACGTCCCTTCTTCAAATTAGATAATACCGATGCTATTCCACTTCTGCGGTATCTTTGGTTTGGGGTTAGGTTTATTTCTTGATTGTCTTTTGAGTAACTGCTAGAGCAACCGCAACGTTACTGTTGTCGGTTTCTATGTTATCTTTTGTTCATCAGAATATTTGCATAGTCACAAGGGTGTATGAAACACTGGCCTCAAACCTCTACCATAAACTAGCTTGAGGTGAGCAGGTGTATAAGTGAGAATATTAGGTACTGATAAGTAGTTTGGCTGATTTGATAATTTAGAAGAGATCCATTTGCGAAAAATCTGGATTTCGGCTGGTTGCCAACCATGCGGCAAGCGCTCTACCAGCTGAACTACGAAGCCACGCCGAAAGCTCAGAAATTTCACTGATCGAGAAATCCTGCTTGGGTAGTCAGTCGGCTGGATCATTTGATGGATTCCATATGACAAAGTCCGTTGGGTGGGTAACCAGGTCCAAATGTGAAATTTCTGAGCTTTCGGCGTGGCTTCGTAGCTCAGCTGGTAGAGCGCTGGCCGCGTTTGGGCATGATGTTTCTGTTGCTGGTTCGAATGCAGCCGAAGTCCAGAATTTTTGCAAATGGATCTCCTCTAAAATATTAGATACGTTTGTGGTTTTTGTACCGTGTGGTGGTCTTGAGACTCCGTCTTATTCTGTGGAATAGACAGTTCATGAATTGTAGTCGGTCATTACGAGATCCTATCTCCATTGTCTACGTGATATTGCGATTTATCCTACTGAGATTTCGTAAAAATGGTTCGACAGGATCTCATTTCACAATTATAAAAGTGATCTCTACATGCCGCCATCAAATACCGGTTGACTTTCAGATAAACTCAAAGCCTTCTGCTATTCATTCAAATATCTGCTATATCAGGGGATACTGTGGATCTCATTGGTATTCCGTGTTCTTGAATAGATCAGTTTGGTTCGAAAACATTGGGCACATGTGAACATATGGAGATTTCAGCTTTTGTACGATCGGCCAGTTACTCTTTTCTTCAAGGATTGTGTCACACAACAATATTTGTCAGGTTGCTTCTGGTACCGATGTTTAGGGCACACCAGCTAACTGGCGAATTTTTGCCATATATCTTCAATATGTTTCTCGCTAGTTCAGATGTAATAACTGAATTCTGTTCATGTTGTTCTTCCCGAGAGATCAGAATATCAATCACATAGTGAATTACTGATGAGTAGTCGGGGATTTGGTTAATTTTAAGGTTGGACATCACTCACAATTGATCGCAGCTGTCGCATCCCCATAGACTTTCCAGTCGGCCCATTTACAAAAGGAGCACTAGACTCGAGTTTCGCTCTCATTAGAGCTCGTCAGTAGTGCATATCATCGTCACTGCCGGGACTTGAACCACGGACATGTTGTTCATGAGGCAACCGTGTTTACCACTGCGCCATTGACCTCACATTTGGCACGACCGAATTATCATATGTGAGGTCAATGGCGCAGTGGTAAACACGGTTGCCTCATGAACAACATGTCCGTGGTTCAAGTCCCGGCAGTGACGATGATATGCACTACTGACGAGCTCTAATGAGAGCGAAACTCGAGTCTAGTGCTTCTTTTGTAAATGGGCCGACTGAAAAGTCTATGGGGATGCGACAGCTGCGATCAATTGTGAGTGATGTTCAACTTTAAAACATAGTGAATTATTATATGTTTTACAAACGGACGATATTCACACACCTCTTGGACTTATTCTTCCTGGTGTACGCTGAATGAAGAGGGTTTGAATGGAACCGCTAGTGATACATCGGTACTTAGTTGTAGTGACCTATGTGGTAACTGGGGAATGGATGCAGCCAAACATGCACTGGTGTGCTGCCGTTAAAATATGTGTTCACTGCCTAAAATGTATACATCAAAGTTTCTACCCTCAGTCTTTTCTAGTTTGTTGTGTTCACAACTTCTCTTTAGGATTCTTAGTCCGTCTTAAAATTTTGTGCCCAGCCTAATACAGAACAGAAACGCATAACCATTTGATTCGATTTTCTCAAGCACAAATCCATCCACATTTCGTTATAAAAATGTTGAACTGAAGGCAACTATTTAAGTGGAGGTTACAGATACAATTCTGTCTCATAGTTGTAGCTGACAAACACGTTGAATTAATTGGGTTTCAATCAATACCCTTGTTTCAGAACAATAGTGATCCTGGTTAACTTTTAAAATCGGTGATCTTACGTGCAGCACAAATGCCTCCAACTGAAACAGATGTAGTTCATTAGATAAACACTGTCAAAGAGCAAATAGTTTTCATTATGAAAATATACAATTATATCTGGTTGAATAGAATTTATGGTAGATAAATCATGAACTACGGGATGTGGTACAACATTAAGACTTAAGCTCAACAAACGCTTTGTTCACACTTTATCCGTTAACTTGTAACGCAGTATTGTTCCTATACATGAGTGCGGAATTCTCAGCATATTCAACTTTAAAATTCACGTCTACTAAAGCATCAGTATTGCAAAAACTTCATTAACAGTAAATTGCCAGTTATAAAATTGAACTTGCCAAAAATCGCGGAACAAACGAGGAGGTGTGATTTTATCATAAACAACATTTCTACAAGTACCGACCGTTGATGAGTTCGTAAACGACTGAGCGTTAGTAAGCTGTTCTTCCTATTTATAGCGTATTCAACGCCTCTTATTGGTACGTTCACGCTCACTAACTGTTGGATGAATTGGTGCACTTCAACTGAAATCAAATAGGCGTGTATACCTAGGGGTGCACGTATCCTCGTCTTCTGCTGGCTTAGAAGTTAGCCCTCATTTGTAAGCATCCAAAGATGTTTTTTTTTGTCAAAGCATTTAAGAAGTTCCGTTGTCTTTAAAAGACTATCCCCTAATTGCCACGCCCAGTGAATTCGTTTTCGCCACTAAACTCCATTGGTTTGAAGTAGTCAACAAAAAGAAGAGGCTGAGTCCAACATGTGCTATTGAAGATCAGTGAACAACAGGTCTGTCGGTTGTTTGCTGCCATTTCCTTAGACATTACATTATTTTAAGACTAAAACTATTGTCATACAGGTAGATAGTTTAATGTTCGTCAACCAAGTATCCAAATACATTCGGCAGAGTATATACTTTATAACTAGAGTTAGCTAACTGGTTGTTGTCGTCAGTCGACAGATTGCTTTTTAAAACACTGAGTTTCTTTAATCTGTCCAGTCAAAACAGTGAGAAAAAATATCACGAGATGTTAACATTTTGATTTACTCTTATCAGTCACCAACGTAAAACTCCCGAATTTTATACAAACTGCGTATAGCAACAACAGTTGGACGAACCAACCGCATAATGCTGACCTTTCACGCACTAGTAATGCAATCAATTCCACGACAGGGAGATTGACCATGTCAGCGCCTTCTGCGCACACGAAACTGGACGATCTTGTTTGATCAGCATTGCCTGGCTAGACGCTAACAGTTTCGCGCCGCGATTATATAACAATATCTTGAACCATTTGACAGGGTCAACTAAGTGACCGGTTGCTGAGATGTGTTTGACGATCAATAAGGCCGGGGTCTGTTTAACCTAGGCCACTTTGGAGTGGACAATATTTGCAGTTCTTTAACTTCGCACGTACTGCTTATAAACGAGGGCTAGTGTAAACATCATTTCAGAGAGATAGAATAATTTGTACTGCAGGTCGACTGGAGAAAGATGAGTCTATTAAGAAAACGCTGGCGGATAACAGCTATCCTGAAAAGTTTGTGGATATCCACAGTAAGTTGAAAGAACCCAAAGTGGTAAGCCGCAGCACGCTGAAAGAGAACATATTTCTGCAAACTCAACTCAGAGGTGACCTCCTGACTAACAGCACTGGTCACAAATTGGTGTCGACGTTGCAACACACCTATCTAGCTGCCCAACTGCGCATCCTGCCAAACACGAGGGGTTTGGTTCTTCATAGCGATAATACAGACTAAACCGATCAGTCTGTCTCCCATAAAATATACCAGTTCAACTGCAGTTGCAATGACGTCTACACAGACAGGACAAATCGGCGTTGGAGTCTGCCTATGGCGGAGCAAATTCCTAAGTTGTTATCAACTGCAATCTCACAAAAAGACCTGCTGACGGTAACAAGCTCGAAGACCCCGGCTTCATCGATTGCCAAACACATCTTAGCAACGGTTGGCTACACAGTTTTCCGATTGCCTGCAGAATATAAGAGTGTATACTGACCAGAGCTAACAAAATATAACTGCCAGGCTTCTGGCGTTTCTTCGGTCCCACTTTAACTCCCAGGCTCTTAGTTTCGTAATCGTCCAGAAGCACACTTCCTTGCTAAGACGAGATCGACACCATTTTGATTGTTGAATCAAGTCGATCTAACTTAATATCTGACCGCAGTTTCACCTAATGTTGGCAGCTCACTCACAACAAACCTCACGACTTAAATGTGAAATATGATGAGCTGCACCGTTTGAAGGAATCCTGAAACACAGTTGTTCGCGTTCTGAAATGTTCAAACAAAACAACCAAATCTTTCACACTGTTACACAATAGTTCGTCCACTGGGCTTCTGGTGACTGAGTTCTGTGTGCGCTATAACTCGTGAGACAACTAATTTTGATTGACTGTATTCATTCGTTCTACGCTGTTAATAATACTCGTTGCACAGCTCTATAAACGATCGGAAAACTCTGCAATTAAAAAGCGACAACTATCCTCCAGATGAATGTCAGCAATCTTCAGAGATGTATTCACAAGAGATAAACCCCTAAGCGAGCTGCATTCTTCTTCCGCATTTGCATCGTAGCGCACAGTTGACGGATTGGCTTATGGGGTTGCTTTTTTCATAAAAGTGCGATTCATTTTAATGCCGACTGGCCTGTAAGTCATCCGACAGAACGATCGTGTCACCGGCCAACCTCGGCTGACACCAAATCTTAATGGTTGGGTTACCTAGTTTGTAACAAAAGTAGCACCATGTTGAGTCAGCCGGCGAGTGAACTGCGTAAATGGAGTGGGTGCCCCTTCCCTAGCAAAGGTAAGAATTAACAACTTTCAGACGTTTGGTGTATTCACAGACAAGGCTTTGAAAATGTTAGGCAGCATTACTCGATCCAAATATTATACTCTTAGATTCGAGAAAACGCCAGACGGAATGATAACAAGGCTCTCGTTTGTTTCGGTCATGGTGCCATTGGCAGTAAAGAATGAAGCGCAACCGGTTGTGTTGTCTCTGTACCGACCGGCTTCACCGTAGTAACTTGCGATTCTGCAGTTGCGAGAAATGTAGTACCTGTGCAAGAATTCGGAACAAAAGTGAACCAACCGGAGGGAATTTACCCGATGATCCGCTGCTCATGTTTGTCCGTAAGGTGACTACATCCACTAATGGCATATTGATCCTCGGGTTATCTCGAGCAACTTTCAGATCTACAGCTCACCAAAGTGACCCGTCCGTGTGGCAGCCACCAGAAAGTTATTAGATCTCGGGAACCAACGTAAAAATGTACACTTCGTTCATAAGTTACCCAGTGTTAAAAGGGTGTCTTCTGTAGTCGGTTTGCTTACTTCATCATGTCCTCTGTAACAGTGTCATAGGTATGCTGCGTGCGTTGATTAAGGGCAGCAGGACGCAGTTGATCTATGGCTTCCCTTAGAAGTCCACCTGCTAGTGACTAAACTTTTGATCAGGCAAAATTAGCCTATTCATTATTACGTCCTCAATATTTGTTTACCTCAGCAAAGAGTACATCAGCGAGTGCGGATGAAGTGTTAGGATAGTCGGCATGCAGATATGAAGGCTTCGTTTTATCCATGGACTTGGTGTGAAACCGGGAAGCTCATATTACGGTAAACTCAATTATAGAATGGGCGCTAAATAGAAAATCAACCGGACTTAAGTTATAAAGATCACATGATGTGTTCAACAAAAGCAAATATCTGTCGTATACATGTTTATAAACAGAAAATGGCCCACCAAACGACGTAATACCAAAATATTAGATGAAAGAGGACTCACATTCGGTGCTTACTAACACTAATCCAAAGTTTAGCCAGGTTACTTTCTTCAAGCTTCCAAGTTTGTTGGCATATTTCTGTGATGTTTTTATAGCTACTGATTAGTCTTTAAATAGCAGTAACAGAAATGCTAACAAGTAACGCGAGCAGGTGCAATCGGGTGAAGCAATTACATTGATACTCACAGTGGTGATGTGGTTTCATCCATCTCAATTTTTAGAGCCGAACATCATGCATAGTTGTTGCGTTGAAACGGAGGTGGTACGAGATAAAGTCAGATGCATCAAGATTGACATAAACCGATGCAGTCGAATTATCATACTTTTCAGTTGATACTTATTGGTCGGTCGTAATGCGTCACAACGTCTCCTTGCGCTATGATTGATAAACTGAGAAAATTTGGTCTGTGACGAATGCACTCTTTCAAGTGCTTTTATTTCTGTTAGTCTTTTTGAAAAATAACCACACATAATATTGCTATTGTTATTGCAAAGAAAACATAAAATGCTAAGCTGACCGGGGTTTAACTTTATAGCTGAAACATCATGCCGACTAACTGATATAGTAATCAATTCCAAGTCCTGGTACCGAAGTTGCGTACACTGGTTGACTCCAGCTTCAGTCAGTGACCAGTGCTCTACGCAAACACTTGCCATTGAGAAAACAGATTCAGCATTCACAATCATGGTGTGTGGTAATGCTGCCTACAGAGTAGACCAGAGCAAGTAGAACACAGCGATCGTCTTATTAGGTTTGATGTACATAATTCATAACTGACGTTAACCAGACAGAACAAACCCTAAATGGGCGTGGGTAAATTATTTAGTAGCACAAACGCTTGAAGCAAATCACAATGATGTGTGACAGCGTTTCATCAGATGCAACTGACGTCATTTTTATACTAAAACTTATTCACATGGAATGCAATTACAAACGATAACAGAACTATTGAGTTTTGAAAGATAGTGAATGTTTTCCCGTGTTGTTGTTGCAGTGACAACTACTTAATTGCATGGGTCCGTTAAACAACCCCATCTGTGGCTCACCAGAGGTACTAGTACTTTTAAGACCCTTTTAAGCAAACAAGGCCAGAGGATAATTTTACGTCTTGTCAAAACTGTCTCAGACGGTAGCCGTCATGAAAATATTGCCAGTTTCTGGAACAGAAGTTTGGTAATCTTATGAAGCAGATAGTGAAAATAATGGTGAAATAATGACAGTGCACAGTAGCAATACGCTAGCAAAAACATTTTCAGAAGGGGGACCTCTTCATAATTTATATCGCAACCCTAAACTGCACGGTTGTTTCTATCTAGTGATTTTAATTGGGTTCTTTTCCAAAGGTCAGCTTTCATAAATTTTCTTCCAATTATTTCAATCTGAAAAATGAATAACCTTACATAAACCTGCAACACTTTATCCAGCGATATTTCGTGGATGAGTATATGCGGGGAAATTACTGTCCCTCTCGGATTGAATGGCTTTCGTAATAGATGGTGATTTTGCAACATTATAGCACTAGTATTCATCGGATTTGCGTGCACTCTGTGTGATCATAAAAACGGCATCTTACTCTTGCACAGGCGCGTTTGATGAATACGAGTAGATACTGAATCTGGGAACGCTCATCTGCCATTGTTTCATGACGCATGTACATGTTACATTGGTGACAACACCTACTGAATTGTCTCGTTGTAGCAGTTCGTTAATCACCAGTACGTTCCTTTTACCTAATTCACAAATCGGGCGCTCTTCTGCGTATCGAGGCAGGAGAACCTTTGATAGCTGAGTTACCACATGTCAAACACGGTTTTCGTGTTAAACTAACGGTTGATGCCGGTCACTATATATACTACACTCAAGTAGCTGAGCAAATTTAGACAAAATACACTTTAGAGAGCCTCACAACTAATATCTCTCACCAGTCTTTGCAGTTTATGAAGCAACTGAACATAAAGTAACTGATGCCATAACATTTCAACCAGATTTCCTCTAGGAACTTATGTGAGCGAAATAGCCATAAGCACTCAATATATCCATTATATTCTGTTCCTGGTGTTTCCTCCATTTCAAAGTATGCCAAGTAACTTAGCTAAATAAAATGAATCACCTCATTATACAGATTCTTTTAACACTGTCTTCAGTATATTCAGTGGCTATACTTGAAATCACATATATATCACCAAGCAGATTAACTACTCAGGTTTCTCTCATGTGCTATCTGAGAGCAATATCGAACTACTGGTTATCTCTTTAACAAATATTAGCAAAATTTTGTTTTTCAGACTGGAGTTGAATTGACAGAATTCTGGTGGAGCGCTTGAGTTATAACACTGGATGCATTTGTTGATGTTGTCCCACACTCGCTAAGTCCAAAGTCCGTCACGATCTCTTATCGTATCCGTATCCAAAGTCACCTCGTTCAATGTGTTTGTGACAAAATTTCCCCCCAAAACATAGAATTGATCATGGTCTATCTCAAAAAATAGGTCGAACGCCAAGAAGAAACGGATTGACAATGGCACCACGTTATGAGCTGGTTGTAATACTCTACGTTTTAACCATCTTGGGTGGCTTTCCTGAAATGCACTTGAACCAAACGAACGTTTTTCTTGTTAATGGAGATATCTGACCCGAACTTGTTCTGTTGACGTCGTTCACGTAACGACAAAGCAGCCGACAGGTCGGATATATGCCGATGCAACCATAGTCAATTATTGGTTATTTCGACCAGCATCGTCAGCGTACTCGAAAATACCTTACCTGTCTTTCGCCGAATGGCTACCGAGCAGGTTTCCTGGAGTATCGGGTAGGACGGTTTACAATCACCGTACCACACTACTCATAAAACCACTACCACCAGCACACAAGTAAATGTATAGGAGTACAGACCGACAATTATATTGAAGAACGAGCTTAATACTGCAAGGGATTAATTGTGTAATTTCGCCCAATACTTAACAGTGTACTCAAACAGTCTTTTACACTGTCCGCTTTCATTGATGTTATAAGCGCAGCCGTACATTTCCCATTGTTTTCTTCAAAATAATCAGGTAAACATTATATGACGGAGAATGCACCAAGGGGTTCAAACTGTAGAATACTGTGAATGAGCGCAATAAGATTCCATCACCAGTGATGCCTTGTGTGCATTAAGTCATAACTGCTGTGAACCTGTCGCTCGCCACAAAACTATAGTGGAATAACCCATGAGACTAAATGAGCCAAAATAACTTAATGTATAAAAACAAGGTTAGGTGAAAGACTTACGGAAGCAAGCACGGCCTAACTTTGCACTATGAAGTGTTTAGTGCACCTACCTATGTGGTGAAAAGAAATATAAATGTGCTTATTGTCCAGAAACATTTCTGGTGTAATAGTTGGATACTTGAATTAAACCGTTTTCGATCTAACTGCAAAATGTGTATCTCTAGTCAGTTATTATGCACGTCCTAAATATCCAGTGTTAACTGACCGGAACAGCCAATCTCTAGCTTCAGTTTTTTTTATTTCTTGGTAAGCGGTATTCTAGACAGATCACTAGACACTTTCCGAAGCTCCTCGGAGTGAGCCATCATCTCCGTGGTTTGCGAACCATTAGTTTAACCGACTAACAGCCTGCATATATTCAGCCTCCTAAGTGGTAGGAATGGTCTCTAAATGATGCACTTTACCCTTGAATTATATCACGTATAGGAAGGACGTGTTCATAAAATCTACAGATTCGTTATTACACACCAGTCACTTGGGTTTATTGACCATTCCGCTAGTGGGCATACTGTTAGTTCAAATGCCACCAATACTTCCGAAGAAGTGCTTAATAATGTCACTTATTTGCCGGTTGGACCATCACAGAAGATGGCAGTGCGTTTATGTGTTTGATCTTGTCTTACGGTTCAAACATTTGCTCCGCTCAAGCAGATGGGCATAGAGGGAGAAGTCTCACTGACTTGTATTTTCGATAATCCATCACGACGTTAATACAATGATACAGAATATCTCAATGAGTATACTCTCGGAGTCGTGTAACTGGCCAAATTTGAGAGCGTGAACCACTGGACCACTCAGAGTCGGGGGAGCCGAGCATGGGTGCACGGAACAGTTGATGCTATCTTCGGTCACAGTAACTGCTCGGTTCCATCAAGTTATTTGCTAGAACAGAAGGCTGAAATTCTTTTTCAAACAAAAGTTTTCGATGATGGTTAGCACACGCAGTCTGGCCGTTTTGATTTGATTGATTAGAGCCCAGTATGCAATGCTTAGAGTGCCATCGGTCTATTGATGGCTTATACCAACCAAATGTTCCACGAGTATGTTGATAAATTGATTGATAACGAAAATGATTACCCTGGTCCTGTCTAGTCGTGCGACTACAGGGTTCCGCTAAACAACAATACTAAAACGATTAGAGAAGCATGGATTGACCGAAGATGGAAAATTTGTCTTTCAAGCTCAACGTTAATAGCGAACGCGTCTCCCAACGTGGCGACTGGAGATTTCACTTCAATCGTTCAAATGAACCTACTGTTAGTTCGCTCTCGTCGCTGCTATATCACTTATGAAAGCCAAACGAATGAATGCTGTAACCTTCTTCAACAAGGTTACCGGGACCAGTGATTCCATTGAGATCACGTTGTAATAGACTGGAAACGACAGCATCAATGAAGCGTATTAGCAATAGTCATTAAGTCTCGATCTAGTGAGCATACAAAACCAATTTTCTTGGCTTTTGTCTACAAGTAACGGATAAATCTAAATTTTTATCTTAGTATGGAAACCTTAAAAAACTTACTGAATTATTCTGTTCAAAACAGTTACGATTTACAGAGCGCCGTAAAGAACCATCATACTGTAATGTTGTCAACTTGTCGGAGTCAACCCTTAAATTGAACGTGATAATTCTATCCACTTGCTCAAACGATTCATCTACGACAGATAGTTAACGACTGATTTCAACACCCATTTTCATGCATTTGCCGATATCTTCTGTATTTCGGGACAACAACCAGTAAATCTCAAATCGCGTTGATGTATCCGATGAAAACATATCCCGAATGTAGGCATACCGGCGTGTACGTGACCAAGTTATTTTTCATAAGTTTTAGGCATTACAGAGGAAACGACAGTTTTCAGTTAAAATTCGAATGACTGATCAGCGATCAATCAGTGTTTGTCCTGTGCCACTCATCAAACAAAAGAAGACACGACAAAAACTTGGGTGACTGGTGACACTCTTATGATTTTGCATCACACTTATGTTTTGGGAGGTATAACGTGCAGTTCACTTTGATAAACAAATCAAGCTCATATAAATCGAAAATCACCCACGACTGAATGCAAATTTTGCATTTCCACAGAAATTTTATTCGACCCTTTTTGAAAAGAAGCACTATACTCGAGTTTCGTCCTCAGTAGAGTTTGTCAGTAGTACACATTCTTGCCACGCCCCGAACTAAGACTCCGGCCACACTTTCATGAGACAACCTTGTTGGCCAATGTGCCAATCCCCTAGAACTCACCAGAAACCAACGCTAGTTGAGTGTCTTGACAGATCCTGAACAGTTCAACGCATGTTGTAAAACAAATTTTGCCACTTTGCAGCAAAAAATACAACACGCTCTAAAACGCATCCTGCTAGCGAGTTATATAGTAGATTCCGCTGTCATTTTTCATTTCCGGTGTCTCGTTCCAACTAATAGCACCAATGTCGTAGTGGCCCAGTTCCACTAAGTAATTGAAAAGAATGATCTGGCCCGTTTGTTGCACATCCAAGTAACGGCATGCGTACTTCCAATATCGCTTGTCTGTGTGAGCATTAACAGCGCAGATCGTAGCAGGGAATTTTTCGGTTTTGTTGCTCATTTCCTTTGTGACCGTTATTTCTGTTCAGACGAAAATTTTATAAAACCAAATCATTCAAAAATATTTGCTGTTGCTTTCTGAACCTTTGTCCTGAACAAGCGGATCTCATTAGTGGTGGACAGTTTAACGTTTACTTCGAAGAACCGAAGGCTTCTTGGTATGGTCTCAGAAACGCAGCCTTCCGGTAGATAAAACCATTATTATTCTCTCACACAACTTTCTATCCCTTTGTTTAGATTAATGAGGACTTTATCAACACTCAGTTTAGGCGGTGTAGCTTATATGATGCCGACATACGCGACACCTACGTTAAAGCAGTCAACAGTACTTAAATGTTCTAACTGAGTTTTAACCAACAATCATTCGCAGTAGTGTTGTAAGTACCGTATAGAATAGTCCCAATGTAAATTCGCATGGATGGTCTTATTTCAAATAGTTAATAAAATTACAGGACTTTGACTTCATTTTTTCCAGTCACCCACTTATATGTCCTTGAAGTCCGCCAATTTGTGCGTTACATCCCAATAGCTGTTGCAACAACATTTGTCACGTCATTATTTCAAGCTGGCTAATGTTTACAAACGGACTAAGTATTTGCTAACGTGACCTTCTGGCAATAATGATTTTACTCATCTACGGTTCACAGATCAATGTGTGCATTTGAACTGCAATCTAGTTTTGCCGTGTTTCATAAACTAGCTTGTGTTGTCCTCAACCTTGTGATAACTAAGCCTGGTGTGAACTTGATGCAACTTTGACATTACAATGATTAGAAGGTCCAACTGATAACGGTGAAGTAATCCTAAGCGTCCTTAAAACCTTTTCTGACAAGTCAGATTACAAGTTTGCAAGAGTCGCAACACAAATCGTAGTGGGTGCAGAGCTGAAAGAGTAGGTGCCAGTCTGCGCAGATCATTCCACTGTAAAATCGGTAAATAAATCTTAACTCCCTCAAAATGAATACCCTCCTTTTGTTGCGTTGTCTCCTAATGATGAATTCCGATGTCTTTAAAATTACACTTCGGTTTAGACTGACGAACAAATGTCATGATCACAGGTTTCCTGAATTTTCAGTGGACCTGCATAGTTCATCAACCATATAATATACCAAGCAAAGTGTGAGTGGGAAGTGATTTTAGATTTTGTGGCATTTTTGATTTTTTTTCATTTACTAAAGACGGTCAGACCAAGGTAGTCTGGTATAGTAGCCACATCACTGAACAATCTCTTAAACTCTACGTTACTGCTAGCAGTTTCTCTTGTGTCGAGAATGTTAGTGGACTTTCCGGCGAGGCCGGAACATAGATTATTTTGGTCGACCGTTCAAACTGTTTTATAAAAGAATTTTTGAACTGTCCCATTTGGGTGGAACACGAGGAAGAAGGATCGATCAATAGTGTTATCCACGCTCATCTGGTTGGGAGTGAGCGCCAGGTAAACATTGATCAGGCCCGGGCCAAGTAACTTGTCACAGGCTGTCCGAATAGGAACACTATATCGCTGAGGCTATCGGAATCAGACTGATGACTCCGTACTGTCATCAAAATAGCTTTGTTCAAGCGATACGTCTACCATGGACACAACTCTGCTGCATCGACGGTCAATATGCGCGGAAAAACCAACGGAAGAGAACGATGTAGCAGACCGAGCGAGCTATGGCCAATTGATTGGCCAGTAACCTAGTTTTTCTGCAGCAAGTGTGATCGATATCTCGATCTAAGTCTGTAAATTCTTTGTATATTTGTATGGACTTCAAATAGAATCATCGATAATGTGTGTTCACCTACATGTCTTTTTCCCATTATCGCAGTTGCCATATTTATAACTGTTCACCCACTCATCCCTCCATTTGGCCAACACTTCATTGCTTGCGTCTGTCAGGCCACACATAATCGACTGCTTCCATCAAGAGGTGGAGCCAATGTTGAAGAACACACTTATGTCGCCATTATCCATGGTCCAGGAAAGTGTTCAAACCACGAACGTATCCGGTTATTTCTAACTAATGTATTTGATGACACAAAACGTACATCTTAGTGTACATATGTACTTTATTCGTGCGAATCGTCAGTAAACTAGAAAAGGGCTCTGTTGGAAAGTACCTTAAATTTCCCTTTCGGGTGATACTGAACGCAGTTCAACACAATATTGAAACAAACACATCTCGCGTGCGTTAGATCAGAATTCTCTTCCAAGAGTACAAGATACTGTGGCTAGTTGTATTGTGATACCACAAACAATGAAGCGTAATCACATGGTTCATTTCTTAACAAATTTATGTGAAGTGGAATACAGTATGTGTATTTTGGTTGCACTATAACCGTCCTCGGGTTTCACCCATGTGTGGCACACAGTAGTGCATCCGATTTTCTTGTTAATTGTATATGGATCCGACGAAATGCACTGGCAGTTGGCACATTTGTATGCTTATTAGCACAACATATCGGAATTTATAAAACGAAATCTCCGTACACCGACGTTTCATTAGCTAACTTCCACTATTTTGTTCACCTGGATAAATATTGTTCCATAATATATGAATGTTTGTTGCATGGTTGTGATCGTCCTGCTGTCCACCGTGGCCTAGGTAAAGAGAATTGTTATGAGGTGTACAGATTGATAACATCTGCGGTCACTTATACTAAATAAAATAATGCGCACGCCTCATAGCCCAAACAATGTTGCATTTCTTAGTTATAAGACAAGGTCATGAGTGTTGTTTTGCCTTAACAACAGAAACAATAACTATATGCTGGGACATATTGGTATCTGAAGTGGTTGCTGTGACTCATATTTGAACGTTGGCACATAGTTTCATAGATAGCCATGCGGATATTGCTGGACCGGAATGCTCCTTTGCTTCTACCAACCGCATTGCTCTGAGGAGTAGATATCTTCGTGAAAGATATCTAGGTAAGTTCTCAATGTGCAACCCGCTCATCAGAGGGGAAATTCTTCAGTGTACAGTATCCTTTATCGACCCCAACGTACATTAAGCGAAATTAACTATGCCCATCGAAAATAGCCATACCACTGATTGTTCTGTATGATTACAATGACAATTGAGACGTTTAACTCCCAGCAAACACTGTTTTAGCATTTGCACTTATCAGAGTTAAAACAATCTATTAGAATATGTGATGACAGCCTTATCGGTAGTCGACAGAAAGTGCATACCGGATGTACTTATCCGGACATCACAACCGAGCATTCCGATAATTTGTTCATTAGAATAATCGAAGTATATTAAAGATATACTCGGCTCCTGCAGTTTTGATTCTGACCAACTGTTATCTGTTGCAGGCTGTATTTCAATTGTTGTGCGCGTGATACGCAGTGACTGGGTTTCTATTTTCCTCAGCAACTTTCGAATTTTCCTTCCACATGCTTTCTGTTGATGACCTCTTGAAGGTGAATTATTTTTCCCACTTAGTTTTTCTTTCCAAAACGTCCGGCAAACATTTGGGTGTACATATGCCTTCTCAGTGTTTACTAATCTGCACATTTCCAATAAATCCACATAACCTTAGTAAACCTTTCTTAAATACGTTGACACTACAACTTTACAGCGTGTACACCTGAACAAGGGTCATTTTCGCATCCCTTATAGCAAGCCACACTCGAATGTGGCGTCAGACCTCTGAAGCTCTCTTCAGTTATGCAGCTGATTAAATACTGGAAACGACATTCGTTGTTTCTGATTTCAAATAGTTAGTTTACCCAATACTACGTAATATATTAGCGTTACTGTTCTATTTGAATGTTTTAGAGCAACAAGCAGATAATGTTCACATTTTCAAATGGTAAAACTGATACGCACAAGAAACAATTTATTATTTCGTGATGTAAAGTGCTTTGCATAATCTGGTGGGTTATGACTACACGTTTGTTCTTGTGGACATGCCTCATGAGATTAGTGGACAATTCGACCACAGTTGTTTTACAATTCATCAGCATGTGATGTCACCGTGCGTACATATTCTCACCAAGTATGATACAACGACCGCTTCCGATTGACAATTGGAATTTTGTGTCATGCCTTCTGTCTTGATTTTCGGTTAACACATCCATTTTATTCGCAAAAAATGTGCAACTGGACTCTCACAGTTCGATGACGCCTCTCTATTTGTCATCTAGATGTGTTGTACCAATCATCCAGAACATCCTGATGTCATTCGGCGCTTATTTTGAAAACGTACGAATTTGCAGTGAATAACCAAACTTCTGATGAGCAGTCGGGGATTTTTTTGTTCCAAGTTGAACATCACTCACAACTAATCGCAGCTTTCGCACTCCCCTTTTTGAAAGGGGCCGATTGGAAGGTCTATGGGAATGCGAAAACTGCGATCAATTGTGGATTATGTTCAACTTGAAATAAACCAAACTTTTGTCCGTTCAACTTGGATCATTCATTACATATGCTGATAGTGCGTCTTTTGAACCGCGGATTGATCGATACAACTGCGTCTGACTGAAACATGCCTCGGTCCAGC
The DNA here is from genome assembly GCA_013368495.1 of Paragonimus heterotremus. Taxonomy (NCBI): domain Eukaryota; kingdom Metazoa; phylum Platyhelminthes; class Trematoda; order Plagiorchiida; family Troglotrematidae; genus Paragonimus; species Paragonimus heterotremus. The sequence goes on along the minus strand of LUCH01000624.1, from coordinate 22,820 downwards.
AGTTGGTTACGTCATCGGGTTCATGGGAGATATAACTGCTCAATTAAGCGAGGACCAGCAGTGAAGCCTGTTGGTATGGCAACAGTACAAATATCCACGTAACAGTTAACATAACGGTGTATGGTAATAGGTAGTATCGGGGCACCCGGAAGTTTGGACATCCCAAATAATCTCGTCATTCCATATGGAACCATAATCACGACGACGTTTATAAACATTGAAATCCAACAACTTCTGTCCACATACATTGGTCGGAATGACGGCAGGGGTTGTTTTGTGTTCCGAATCGTTCATTATTTTCAGATGTACAAGGCTCAGGGCATAGATGAATAATCGCTGAAAAAACAAATTAATTGGAAATCTAGCACTGATGAACTAACAAACCCGACGACTTTGTTCATTTCGAAACCATGCTAGTTTTTCTTATTTAACCCTAATAATAATAATAATAATAATAATAATAATAATAACAATAACAAAATATGTCAACGTATACATAACGGGTTACTGTACATTAAGAACCGTAACGATCGTCAACAAATGGTCAGTATTCCGTTCAGTATGTGCTTCAGCATCGATGTTACTCACAGAGGAGTAGATTTTAAACATCCTGTCCACAATATGCTGAGGTTTGAAGAAGCAGTAAGTGACTGGAATGTAGAAACACAAGATGTTTTGTCATCTTCTAGGCATTTTTTAGTACTCCTGTGAAGTATACTGGATGCGTTTATATGTTCGTCTTCGGAAATGTCAGTATCAAATGACCTCGTTAAACTGAATAGATTAACCAGAACAAAACAAGTTATGACATAAATTCATTTCGCACACTCTCATCAGTTATAAATATACGATTGGCTTGAAAACCAACCCAACAAGACTTAAATGAAACGAATAAAAGTGCGAATCGAGCTGGATCGTGATTGGTACTGACAGATTAACCTACAGTAACCGAAAGATGACAGTTAGTTGTTTTGTGTGCATAGAACTGGATGTCGACGACTGATGAATAACGTTTCGGTATACTTGAGAACTTGTGTGATGCAAGGGTTCGGCAACACTTTGAACAAAGATGCGTCGTCGACACTCTGATCTGTGATAGCTAAGTGCCTTGCAACGGAGGAAGCGCTGTTTCATCCTCAATGAGTGTGACTAATCTGTATATAGGGAGTAGGCCGGTGAGAAACAGCATGCAATCATGTCATTCGCGTATGAAACTAGCAAGTGTTATTGTAAAGTAACAATCTCTTCCGTGAAGGCAGTGGAACCAGTGAAACCATCCCGCGTTAAGTCACCAAAACGATTGTCCACGGTAACTCCGGGCAGTAGGAGATCGGAACGGAGACTAAAACATGGACCATTTAAGGCCGACGTTTTTGTTCAACTTATCAAATCGAATTACTAGTAAGTATTCTGCATAGTCGTGAGTTTAGATAAGACTCAATTGTGGAAAATCAGAGCTTCGAGTGGATTCGAACCAGCGACATAAATAGCATGCCTCAACGTGGCACGCGCTGTATCAGCTGGGCAATGAAATCACGTCAAGAGCTTGGAAATTTCACATTTGTACTCGGTTACTTACCAGTTCCACTGTTTCATATGGAATCCACCGAAAGATCCAGATAATCGACTGCCACGGTAGGATTTCTGGAAGAGTTCTAGTTGGAATCTACTAACGCCATTGTTGAGTATAGAAATTGCATTACTAATAAGTAGTTTGTCTCAGACGTTTAGCTCCGTTTACTGACCAGTGCACTGGTTCTGGACGTAGTAGAGTGAATTCACCCTCAGCACATATTCCAGTCTTCTTTTGTAACATATACGGTCCATACCGATAAATCATGTGTTCGATGTAAATCCGTGAGGTTAAGGCTCCAAGGTGTGTGGGTTGAGGCCAAGTTTGTATTTCGATCGACTACGATATACTCCTTGAAGGCAATACTTAGGTCGTGGTTACAAAGGATTATTCAGGGAAGAATACAATAAAACATAAAAGACGCAAAACCAGCATCCGAAGGAATTTTGTTAATGCAACATAATGAAGCAAGATTCGAGTTGTTGATAAACAAAGCAGAACATTATGGATAAACCATTCCAAGAAAATTGAATTGAACAACCAAAAAGCCACAGAAATCCCGAGTCGCGCAAGTTTAAAAAATGGCTTACAATTTCACCGGGACTTGTCGACGTCCATTGAAGTAAACAATAGAAAAGAGCTGATTTACTTGCGTAGTATATATCTGTCGTCATTTCACTGATCGCTGAAAGAGGATGAATTCTCACATTATTGATCCGACGCTTCCAGTTAGAATCACGGTTGCATTACTAATCTCTCCATAAGCATGAACAAATTGTTTCGGTGTTCATGGCCTTATCTGACCGTCGGACACCCATCGGTTAGCCTGCAGGTTGTGGAATAGACCATGCGGGACAGTGCAAGTTCTGTTGATTACATGTCATCCACTACTTAATGCCGTGTGCGTTAGTGAATAGTAAAATCTCTCTGTACACCAGCAGATTTGTTCCCAACTGCAGACTGCTGTCCATCCAAATGCATTTATCAAACCGATCGAATGAAAAATTTATAATAAGCGGACAAAAAAAACAAATTAGGACTCAGATGCAAATCCCTAAAAAAACTGCACCTCAGACAAATGAGTGCCGGGTTGCATTTTATGACGACATCACAAATAGAGGTACCAAACATGGCCGGAATACCAACGTTCACAGCAGAGGAATGCATACGAAGTATTGCACATGTTCCTGTTGGGTCAGAACTGTATCGCTGAGGTGACAGAATACAGCAACTTTCTTATGACTTACCGTGTCGTACACGAACAAAGGCAACTACACGTTCAAAGGGCGCATCAAACCTAAAGCTCCAACTGAAAACCCCTCACCGTACGATCATATACGCGACATTTTCGTTAAACTCGAAATTCACATTGTTGGAAGTTGATTACAAGTTTGCTTGTCAAGTGCACAATAAACACGGCATGGACAAAAGTGCCGCTGCATCACGCCAATAACTCTCAAAAGTAACCAGATGCCAATCAACATGACAATACTCTCGAATTCGAACACATCTAACAGTTTAGTTCCATTGAATATTATGCCGACCGTTGAGCTCATCTGGAACTCCCCACAGTGCCTCCAGGCAAACAGACTACAAAGCCTATACGGAGTTCACCAACTAAGACTCACAGAGGCTGTCCACATGCCCACATGATCTGGTTAACAATCCTAGAGCCAGCGATTCAGAGTCTACGGTGCTCAGTATGCTTACTAACCTCCAACACTTTGATATTCAGTCGATCTAGGTTGATACGGACCAAAATCAGTTCATCGTCACTCAATCGACTCATAATCCGGAAACTGGTTATGTATCATGTATTGTCTGTAACCCTCACCAAATGTAAGGCCAGGACATCATTTAACTCATGGACTGAGTGGACAGATGGGGCTAAGGATATTCTAAATCGTAGTCCTCAGGCTTCAGAAATTCCCTCTGTCACCCATCTTCATTGCAGCCGTTCAGTTTCAGAATAAGCGTAAAGCAAGCTTTTATGTTTAACCAAGATCATCGTCATCTTTCTCGTCTAATTCAACCGAGTTGACTTATGAGAACGTTTAGTACATACTGAATTAAGGGATTCTAACCGTCAACATTATCACGGATTAAACAATAAAGAAAAATGATGTGTTACATTATTTAAATAAAATTTCAACCGCAGGATTTCAAGTTTGACGATGCTCAAAGAAACCGGTTAAACGTTTAGCATGTTCATACACTAGTTCCTCTTATTAGCTTCTGATGAATGCGTTCTCGATTCACTGAACCTCCAGCCAGATAGCGAGTACTTGGTAATTTTGATTGTCTATAACACTGTATATGATACTTGTTCCACAAGTGAATCAAAGTTGTGATATGTTTCGGACTAATGGACGACAGCTCTCCTCCACAAGTTTACCAGCAAGCTGGAGATGAACATTCAAGCGAGAACAATCAGTCAGCGGACCGTATACTTGTATTTTCACTGAAATCCCGACAGATCTGTTCATTCCTCGAGGTAAAGTTGCTGGAGTATGCCACAGCAAATAAGCTGACACACAAGTGTTAATGCAGTTTAAGACACGTTGATGAGTGATGGTGGGTACACACAGCCTGGTTAACTGTGGCGTTGGTTTTCTGCTATCCATTTTAATATGGATAGACCACTGCATATTGCGCTATGATATAATTTCAAAGAATTCATTGAAAAATGCTCTGAATGAAGTTGATGAACAGAGTGTAACTTCATTTGTTGCTGTATGAACTTCCTGACTATTTGCTAGCAGGGTTATACAACATCCATTAATATATACAGATACACACATTACTATGCTGAACAAAAAATATACATCACATTCCTTGGTAAACAACTGAAAAAGAGACAAGAAAAGCAGTGTGTGCGGGTGAAGGAGTGAAATTGTCGAAAGTGTCAACGTTACATCGGTGTACATTGACATTCACAGAGCGGACGTCGTTAGCTTCTACTTTTGGCCACATTATACAGCTTTCTCGCCAAGACTGCTCATTGTCCGTAGGAATTCGACCAGGAGACTCGGAATGCCGTACCTAATTAACCGTTAGCCTCTGTGTTCACATTAATCGAATTCAAATTATATACTGCTGTCATAAACTGGTTGTTGATAGTGACGATAATGTTGACGTACTGTCTCGAGCAACCTGTGATAAATTATTTTTCGCCATATTACACAGCCTTCTCACGAAGATTGTACATTAAACTTAGGAATAGGACCATGAGATTCGGAATGCCCTACTTAATTAGCCGTTTGACTCAGTGCTCATATTACTCGAATTTAAATTATATACTTCTGTCATACACTGATGGTTGATAGTGGGGATCATGTTGGGAACACCACGATGGTGTGCTATCCCGGGCAACCTGTGATAAATTATTCTGGCAGTAATTCAAACAATTACGTCCGGGCTGGAACAAACTGTCTGTTGCACTCTACCTGATCGTATACTGATCATTCCCATCAGTTTGTAAGCACAATATAAAAAGCACCAAATCTAACTGCTAGCACAAACAAGCGGCTGAACGCCACAGTTATCAATGCGATCGGCAGATTCTCCCTAAATTTCCAACGGAGTGGACAAGGACTACTTAGTATTTTGTTAAGCCTGAACACAAACATAACACGAATGCGTATCTACTTCACAGGATTACGACGAAAAAGTGAAGGTTGTATTTATATCAATTTAATGAACTATACCAATATTTATATCAACAGTTCTCACGAATTGTTGCTACATCTGCAATCAGTCTGTCCCAGTCCCAAACTCCATCTTTCTATTCAAATGTCAACTCTAGTATATTGGTTGTACATACCTCTCGAACTTCATATTTTCGGCGTAAGTGCTTCGTTGACATCTTGAAGAAAAATGAAGTCTTCACAGAAATAAGATGCATTCTAACCAGCACTCCAAGGAAATCTGACCAACCAGCTGTTCATCTAAATCTTGGTGAGAAATTAGACAGTTCAGGATGACAATATAAACAGAAAATGTCGGTAATCGTCGACTGAAACTGACGAGTAATCGTTAGGAATCAAACTTAACATTGTCGATAATTATGAATTGATTCTTACCTGTGGACTATTGGATTGTTCACCGGAACTGACTGAACTGCTAACTGAAGAACAGCTTTTAAATACGGTAAAATGATACGTGATACGGCAGATTTCATCATACTATATTTGAGGCCAGTGAAATAATGATTTGTGTAAAGTGTAGTCAACAGTACTGGATTGTAAATCCACAGTAATAAACGGGCCATCTCGAAGGTCATTCGAAATTCACTGTTTAGGGTAAATATAACTTAAGTTTTCATATCAATAATCAGTAAAGCGTATTGAAGGTAAAACGGGATATCCAAATTTTTTCATAAAAAACGGTGATTCAACCAGGTAGCTGTTTATTCGGGACGTGTCTCTTCCAGCTTAAAGCCATCTTGACATTATGCGATGTTGTGCAGACTGAAATGTTTAAGGCAATTTAAGCATAAACCACAGCATAAACCTGAAGTAAGAAAACGGATAAAACTTCTGCGCGAATCAACGAATGGTGGCTAAATCTGAGTGAAACAAGTCCATAACATGAATTTCATGAGTTGGATGAGGAATCATTTGTTTTTTAGGGACGACAACATTTGTAAGCAGTGCACATTTGACCTACTTTCAAAACCTCTGACTTGCTTCCCACCAACATCTCAATGCATGCTTTGTCTTCTGACAGCAGTGGATGTTACAGGTGGTGATGATGAAGTGAAAGAAGAGGGAGGAGGATGCGAGTTGGACATCACTCACAAATGATTGGAGCTGCCGCATTTATAAGGAGTGTTCCTGCAACCACTTTCAGAAAAAAAGCATTAGACTCCATCTCCGTTCATTTTGAATCCAGTTCGTGACATATATATGCACCATATGATTTGTTTCAAAACACTGGCTATGATTTTATGAAGCGAGCTTGTTGACCGCTGCGCCATTGACCTTAAATTGGTTACTAGAAAAATTTCATATCAGACGCCCATCTGTAGTTGCTTGTGAGAGATAATCACATTGGTTAGTTGCCTCGAAGGAAGCCACAGTAACTATCTCATCAATTTCATGTAAACTATTCTCCAAGTTGAACTCACATAAATCATTCAAACTCTGTTACCAGTAATGCTCAGTCACCTAACATAAGTCCCCCTCTTACTCATAAGTCATGATGACGAGAACATGGTACATCAGGCGAGATCGTATTTGAGGTAATTCGACCTCAGAAATGAACTCAGAAATAAATTGCAGATTAAAATACTGGTGGTATCTTCGGGTGCAATTTTTTATGGTGTTTTGTAATGACGTATGCTGAAGTCTTCAATTAATTTTGCTCACTGTGATGAAGCGTAATACACTGACCTGCAGTCACCTGTGTAGTGATCCCGCATACTTATTACCGACTTTGTTCAAACTTCGACTGTCATTTCTACTTTTTGTTGTGAACTTTTGCGTGTGCCGGAGCGTTTGTTCTTTACAGTTTCGTCTTAATATTCGTTTACTTGCAGGTCATTTTCATGTATCAACATTCACTTACTGTATTATTCTCTGCCGGTAATCTCAGCCTCTGTCAGTCTGTATTCATTTTTGAATGTTGATATGCCAACCGTATGCTCACTGAAAAGTTTCGGAACTTGTCAGTTAGAAAGAATATTAGCTGGATTCAGAATCAAAACTTTCATCAAGGAACAAGCCAGTAGAATTTTTTACAGGGTCGGTTTTAACTGCACGTCAGAAATGTTGCTCACGGGATTAGTGGCCAAGTGTCTGGTTTGTAACATCTGCCTATTCAGAACTATTTCAAACTAATATTGTGTTGGATGTGTTCAGTCAAAGCTGACGTCACACATAGCCGAATGACAAGCTGAAAGTTAGCAACACAGAATATTAACATTTTAGAATATTTGTTTTGAGAAACGCCTGTAGCTTGATTACTACAAACGACACCTCGTGGTAAAAAACACACAGTGTTAGCTATAATTTAGTACGTGATAAGTATTACTTAAGTACCCTAAGTAGTGACACATTTATCCTCCTGTTTCACAGATATAAACACAAGTTAGCAGCACAAACGTGCTGGCTTTTGTAATGGATAGCGTTCACTCTAATTTAATTCAGGCTATACATGTCGTGAAAGAGCTGGTGTACAGAAATTTAACATCGCTCATATGTGATCACACCTGATTTAGTTTGATGTATGCGACAGCTGGACACCTTATGAAAAAGTGCCAAACCCGAGTTTTACTCTTGTGAAGTTTTAACATATCCTTGTCACATCCGAAATCTGAACTTCACTTCACGTTCTCATTAGGCAACTGTGTTGACGGTCATACTGATGACTTCATGATAAGCACTACTGAATTATCTCATCTAGATAGCAGCTCAAATTTTGTGAATAGTGCTGAACCACCTACTGGCTTCAACGTGACTGATAGTAACTATTCAGTTCATCCCAGTTGACCAACTCAGGATCGTCTACCTTCAGATTCAGTGAGGTCAGGAATCACCGGAATATCTGTGCATATCAGTACAACATGTTAATGGCTAGCCTACATAGCTCATCATCGGAATCTGCCAAACAGAATGAATAAACTAAATAATAACTGAATGGACTACCTAAAGTTCCGGTCAGAGTTAGTATTCCCATTGAGTTTGCTGTCTGCGTTTCAGCTCTGCATGCTTGTATAAGGAAAAGTAGGATTTACCTTCTTTATTTTCATTAGACAAATACATCAGTTACTTTCTGTGAACAATGCTGACTCCACTGCAATCCTGACCACATCCACCCATCTTCTTTGTAGGTGGTTGACGATTCAAAGCCTGTAATGCGATTCATTCGTATTCGTGAATATATTCAAACACTTACGGGATCATCTTCCGCATCCAAAGTTTGTGTACCTGCTCGTCTGCCGTGAGCAATACTCTATAACCTTTGATTTAAGTTAAGGTATACCATGTGGCCTTTGAATGAACAAAATCCAAATCTAATTCTTCGTTCATTGAGAACGAACGAAAGGAGTGTTCTTATTGAAAGAGCTGAATGAAACAGGCTATAAAAAATAGCATATTTAAAATGCGTTTATTGACGTACACACGTATGAAGGATAGTAACTATGGAAGGCGTCTTCCCACCGAAATATAAGCTGGCTGACTTTCCAATAAAAGGTGTGCTCAAGATTTTCAGACGATGATAATTTTGCTGATCACAGAGTGTCTGCGAAAAAGCCCTTTTCTACAATAATAGTTGTGTGTGTTCTGTTCTGATATCATTATCACAGTTAATTCTTCAGAATTATTGAAATAATCAAGTAGGCAACACGGTTACTTATTCCGGATACAGCGGAGAAACCATGAAATTGCACCAGATTTATTGAACGGCAAAACTTCACTGCGTGATGAATGGCTCATCCAATCTACGCATCAAACAGCTCTTTCCCGAACCGTATATTGATAACTGATCACACGAACGGTTGAGTGAGCCATCAGTGGCCACACTGTTGCTGTTATCTAAGGCGTGATATATCTCACTGTCATTTTCTTCACCTCTGTAACTGACTGTACACAGAAGACGTCTTGTTCATTCTTAACGACTGATTCATTATCCCACATTTCTAAGTGGTTCGGCTACATTTGACCAAATTTCGTTTAACAATTTCTAATGATCTACGCATTCTTCACTTGACACGATTTGAGTACCATCAGTTGGACCTGAGGACATCTCGTGCTTTCTTTTTTCCTTCATTGGTTGTTATCGTTGGTTCCCTACTGGAGTGCAGCTCACTTCTCACCATATTCCAAGGTACTGCTTCAAGTATATTGCTTGCTTCCAATCTATGCCGGGTTTTTTTGATCAAATGCTTCTGTAACCACAATCTGATTTCTGTTCAGGGAAGGAATTCTGACTTCTCGTTGGACGAGAGTCAAGCACATCATCACCCGTTCTGTACAGAACTAATGTTGGTATCCACATAATCACTGTTACTACCCTTAAACAGGTGGTTAACATACACCGAAACTCTTCGTTCTAACCGTCCTTCCGGTAGACAAATGAGGGCTACAAATAAATAACATGTCTACCAATAGGCATTGGAAAGTCCTTCCTTCCTCAACTTGTTTGTGCACATCACATCAAAATCTAAAACAAACTGTTGTAATAGACGCCGCAATGACTGATTATTAGAGTGGTAGATTAGTCATTGTGAAGGTGCAAACACAACTGGAAAAGCAGAAACGAATTGACACCAGGCCTCCTATAGTAGGCAGACGTCTGATTTATTCATGAAAAACAGGCGGACAAAAGTGTGTAAGTTTGGTCGGCATTCTTACCGAAATCATACGACTGTTAGTCGTTACACTAAATGTCTGTAGTATGACTTGGTACGTTACACACCATGACCATTTAATTGCAGCCAGCATTCTCACTAGCGGAATACATAAAGTAATACAGGCTTACGGTTCTGAGCATTACTGAAAATAGAAAAAAGTAGATGGTCATGTCGAGCAAGATTTTCTCCTTACAATACCACCAGGTGGACAGCTGTATAAAATGCAAATCACTCATGGTAATCGCTATTCATTTCGCAATTTCGACAAAAGTGTGTCAGTTGAGAATCAACAAATATCTGGCCCTACTTAACTGAATTAAGTGATTTAATTATTAATAAAATAACTATGTAAATGCTATTGTAGGTCCGAGATACCTATATAAAGTCCACAGACTTAGAAATAATGACACAGGTAAAGTTCGAGTGAAACATCTGTGCACAACGATGGTGGTATGGATGTGAATGGACATGAGCATCACCACAATCTGCATATTGTTGCGAACGAGGTGATAGTACACGTCAAGTATTTTTTCCGAATTAATCAGATCGTCATCCATTTGCAAACGTTGTCAGTGTCCGCAAGTTTAAGAATTCCGATTCACTCATTTTCGTCCTGTATTATTCCACTGACGTCCTCAGTGTAGACTGTGCTGTGGAGAATAAGGTAGGCTTAAAGCATATAGCTTATGGTAAGCTTTGTTAGCCGTTCGTCCTGCTTACTCAGGGACATTGTGTAGTATTGAACTGACTACAGACTATGTTGTTGTCTTTAACGTCGCACCGTCAAACTGGTAGCCTGCCCAACTTTGCGACACGTTCGGTAATTTCCCTTCATTGCAGACATTTCTGTGTAAGGCATCTGGAACCTCTGACTCAATGTTCAACTATTACAGTGCGATTAACCTGATTAAAATGAAACTTAGGATCTTTAAACTAATGTGTGCTGATCTGATAAAACCATATTGTAAACTGTACAGACAAATGCTGCAGACTGGGATTCTCCCTATTGCGTGGAACGAGGCTACGGTTATATATACTATTTGGAAAAGAGGTCAACGTGCTCATATTGGCTACCGTTCGGACAGTCTGATTTGCACCCCATGAGAAATTCATCGTTTGTCACTGGTCGCCATCGTTGAATACCGTCTGAAGAATGAAGGTTTTATTTATAGAATGGCCTTATTTCTAACCGATTACGCGCAAATGGTATGCATTTATTCATGAAGAGCTTGAGAAAGGTCAAAGAAAATTACATCACCTCAGATTATTTTTTCACCCTTGCCGTAAAAGCTTTCAGCTTCGTCCCACACATGCTTCTCAGGCATCGTCTATAAACCTGTGGTGTCTAGAAAGAGGCTATTTGTTGGATTAGCTTTCTCTGATAATGAAGTCGTTTAGATTAGAACCAACTCGGATATTTCATCTCCTTTTCTGGTTTCTGTAGACGTTATACAGGGTTTTCTTTCAGACCTTCTGTTAACCCCAACTTACTGACAAGTAGTGCGGTAGATTTGAAAATTTAGAGATCCACTCGCGAAATCTATACCTTCAGCTGAATACTAACAAGCACGCATAGATGCGGCAACAGCTTTATCAGCTGAGGTACGAAGCCACGCCAGTAGCTCAAGAATTTCACATTTGGATTCGCCTACACACACAACCTCCTGCTTTACATGAAATCTGCTTAGGTCCCCTTTAAATAAGCAGACTTACTAAACTACATAGCAATAATAAAAATGAAGTGCTGAACATTATTGTTGGTGTACTCTACCATGAACATTTTGAGAAATTCTGCATGGATATTCAGTTTGCTGAATTATTTGGTGGAGTTCAAAAAATAAAAATATGAACCCACTTTCATGATTTATTCATATTCTTTTTGCAGCATCGATGATACACTTAACACATGGAGCGTAGTAAACGGGTCATTCGTATTATCTTTGTTTTACAGTGCGTTATTCGTGATGAAATTAGGCTGAAGGCAGTAATCAACACATAATTACATACAAAAGAGAAACGTTCAAGAAGACAAATTTAAGTAACTTGTGCTCATCTTTATCGATTGTTGTAAACATGAACAAACTGAACATTACGGGTGACACGCTCCCACAGAGTTATTTCACAGTACAGATGTATAGCTGAATTCGTTAGACGTTTTCCTGAACAACCTGGTGGCAACCCTTGAAAACAATGCAGCCGAAGTTACCGAATTTGCGAACGAAAAGAACGCCTTCGGTGCCATTACCAAGACGATGATTAGATTCTGCTTTGGTCAGACTAGCTTCACTGGTCATACTAATAACTAGATTAAGTCCATTCTGCCTCATTCTTTTTGTGGTAACTACAGGCCAAGTGTCCAAACTTTAGTTAGAAATACGACATAAAATGTACCATTGCTAGACAGTGTGTTGACCAAGTATGGGGTTTGAACAGCTATGTCGCCCTTCGTTAGAAAGTTAACAAGAAATAACGTATGCACTCACGCCAAGGTCACAGCTTATTGCTGATAGGCACATTTGTAGAGTGAAGATTACATCGCTGCAGATGTTACAATGTGTCAAATATTTCCTCAATTGTTACAGGAGATTGCACAGGTGAATTCAGACGGTTAGACATAGGCATGCTGGCACAACGGCAGATCAGCACAACGATGTACAAGACGAGTAACAGGAATAACGGCGTGTAGCAACTATAATAAATGCTATTTTTGGTATTCGCATTCACATGTACACATTTCACGATCTTGGTTTTTTACGTAGTTGTGTTTTAGTCAAGCTGTCCCTTTTGTAATATCCGTCCGGGGGCTGCAGTCACAACTCGCTCCGTGACGTGTTTTTTATGTACACTACATTCCAGAGTCAGTACAAATACACGATGGTCAACGCGATGATTTCCTGTTTTTCATTGTCGACTGGTTTTTGATTGTAACTACAGACTGGGTATTAATCTGCTGGACCAGTTCCAACAGATGGCTGCAATTGTTCCACAATGAAAATATATTCACAAGTTCCTATTTCGTTCTGTATGAAATGCTCTTCCGTTGTTCCGCATTAATTTATGGACTTTCTGTATGTTGCTGATAATCTACGAAGTTGTTTGTCGTGAGCTATTCCGTTAACTGACATTTGGAATTCATAGCTAATGCGTTAATCCGGATAATTCTACAGTCTTCCTATGAACTATTTGAAACTGTTCATCTAAGACGTTTCTATTACACTTCTAAGAAAATCGTAGAACCGTCTTGATGGTTTGGTTAATTGAAAGTGAACAACGCTTATGCATTCAGACAGACTCGACCGAAATTCCTCTCAACAGGAAATTTCTCGCGTACAATCGGTGTGTGTTATTTTGTAGGGCCATTTGGTTGGGAGGACAGAATAAGTAATCAACTCAGTGTGTTGGATGAAAATTGCAAAGAACGGCTGCATCGTGTACGGAATAACTGCCCAATGTAAACTGACGGTTTGTAGTGAAGTGTCAATATATCCGGTATACGTCATCTCAAGCCATGATACAAATATAAATCACTTGATCCACATTGTCATATGTTTCACAGCATTTGGATAAGCGTCAATAACGATGAATTTGCTTACATCGAAAGATAACCCATATTTCGCCGAACATTCACAGTCTGTCGAGATTTGATTGAAGTAAATTTCCGTCTGGTAAAGGGAGTACAGAAGACCACAATTTCGTACCTTCTGTGGATATCAGCCATCCCTGATGCGTAATGGGAGTGATGTCGTCGATTAGCACAGGAAAGGTAAGAGGCTTAGTATTGAAGATTACAGTAAACCTTCGAGGGTTGGACAAATCTTGAGGTCCTCACAATGAACTGTGACACTGTGTGGTCTGTCGGATAGGTAGTCCCTCAGTCAATCCAATAGCCTTTTAACCATTCCACAGGACCTAGCTTTAATTAGAAGAACTTAGCGATTGACTGTGTCGAAAATTTCGCCAAGTCTAGATGTGTAGCTGGCATCAGTTGCCTTTGTCCTGGAAGTGATGGTAAGCGGTAAACTAGTGGCACACGAGTGATTTGGACGGGATCCATGTTGCTCGGTGGCGAACAAACCACGGATCTGCATCTTGTATGGAGTATGATAGTTTACCGAACTTCCTAGGACATTTGAGATAGCTGTAAACAACGGAACAGGATGGTATGTTGTAGCATTGTTGCGGCTCTCACCCTTCTGAAGGAGCGCCACATGACTGTTTCTGCTCTTCGAGGACCAAACCCATCATTAACCAGTAATTAAAAGGCAGTGCAGTAGAACTGAAAAAGATTCAAGAAAGCCTTTAAAAAGGTCGAGTAATGTACTATCAGTGTCCAGTGACTTGTGGACTTTCAGCCCCGTGGGCCCCACAAGCGCATTGGCTCAATATATCTAGAATCACCCAGGGGGTTCTGTAGGTTGGGTACTGGTACTCGTGGCAGCTGAGTCAATTCGTGATTACCCACGAATGCTGCCTGTAATTAGGAGACAGTAGCATCAGCTACCCCAGTGTTGGACTTGGTTAGATCCTTCGTGGTAGCAGTTCTTGGTAGGTCTGGTTTCCGCTTGGACATACTGGAAGAGTAGATTTGAAAATTTTCAGGGTTTTCGTTTGAGTGAATTGGTAAGTCATTCTGAAAGCCATTGTGGTCGCTTCTGACAACGGCGCCGCCATTTTTGCGCGTTTCACCTGATTAGTGCAAGCCTGCTGAGTATCCTGCAACGGAAAGTGGTCTCAACATCTAGATTTCCGGTGTCCGATTTTCAAATGTTTCGGGTCAGTCAGTTTCTAGTCTTTCCTGATCGAGGCGCTCTGACGGACACATATCTCTCAAGCAATTGCTGTGAAAAGTTCTCAACTTGTATCCAGTGAACTTCTATAGACACGGTATAATTTTTTGTCATACCGCTTTACTCGGTCAATTCCTGACAACGTATACATTTGCTCGACCGAACGTTTGCTCTGTGTTCTGGAAGTTTTCAGGTTAAGAAAATGGTTTAGGCCCAAAACGGAAATCCAAGTGACATTGCCATCACCGTTGGCCCACTTGACAGTGCATTGTCAAGCCTGAAGGACTGGTTGTCGTGCCGCCAACTAGCTGCGTTTTGAAGGTACCCAGTTAGGCCTAGTTTCACAGTGACCTTGAAGGAACTGCTGGCGATGGAAACTGCGCTGCCCGATGAGCGTAGAATTTTGAAGTCGATTGGCGGAGGGTTAAAGTTCCTTACAATGAGTTTGGTTTCAATGTTCCTGATGGGTCGTTTATGTTGAGCAGGACCCACCAAGCTGCCTGGACGACATAACTGCTTCGCTATTTGATTTTATCATGGGGTCAGTCCCGACGTTAGATATAATCGGACGGACGTGGTCTGCCCTAAGCACATGAAGCCAAATGTACTGTTACAGATTTAAAATGAATGTATATTGACCAAGACAGACTAACACGTTTGTCACATTGTTTAATTTGTGCACTGTATTCCGGTCTATCTGGATGAACTTCAGTTCCGATATAATGTGTCCTTTTGAAGACATCCGATGTCCTTTTGGTTACCCTGCATACAATCTGCGTTATTATGCAATCTGTAAAACCTGTGTAGTCCCAGTTTAGTGGCTACTGTTCTAAGCAATACACACGATCCAGAATTAAGCGTATGTAACGCTCTGTGAACCTTGTGACGGACCATATGGTTCAAGCCTACTTTGTATATCTCGTCACTGATATAGTAGTACACCGCTTTATGCCCTGCGAAGGGCTTGTGCGAGCCAGTGCTTGCAAACTTCAACATTTGTTTGTTGTTTGTTCCATTCTAGCATTCTTGGATTTTGTTCCCGATCCAACGTGAGAAATGGACAGCAACCTAGTGCTAGCCCTCACAGTTTCGTTACATTCCGTTGTGATTCTATGTGAAGGTAAAAGTGCAGTGTTAATTAGAATGAAAGGTTTAAAGATGACGGCCCCATTCAACAGTATTCGGTTGGCATGCGGACATTATGTAGGGTAGATATATTATCGTCACATCGTAAGCGCTGCGCATGTGAAATATCATTTTGACCTCACTGAACAACATGGACCCTGCGCGGGGTTTGAAAAAGTGTGCTCATATGGTGCCTGCGCTGATGTTGGCTACAGGTACATGGTCGAGTTTGTACGAGCGCAGTGAAACGCACGAGGTGCATGAAATCAGTTATACACCCACCGGCATAAAATGAGAGTCTGTGGACTAAAACAGTATGATATTGCGAAGCATCAGACGGGTTTAGACCATACACACTCAATTTGTGTTCAAAGACGTTCCATGTAGCGGGCTGCTGATCGCCAACTGACAGCATCTTGCGGTTTTAAATTGGCAATGAGTGAACTTTTGAAAATAATCCTTTAATTAATTTGTAATGATTAGCAAAGGTCAGGCAACTTAGCTTTTAAAAGTATAACATTTTTTCAACTAGTTTTAACGATGTCTGTTTAAATGCAATCATGATTCGTTATAATTACTACCCAGGTAGCACAACAGCGGGGGGCCCGCGCGGGCCCCAGGTGGGCATCGGCGGGCAAGAGGCGGGCGTAGGGCGGGCAGTGGGACTAGGGCCCCGCGAGGGCATCGACGGGCAGTAGAAAAAATTTGCCAGCGAAGCTTTTTCAGCCTTTCTAATACCGGCGATTTTATTCAAAACAATTTCGGTACTCATTTTCAACGCTTGGAAAGTCTCCCAACCCCCTCTTATCTAATTTTCAAGAGAAATCCGCGAGGGAAATGAAAATTATATTCTGTCTTTTTACAACATTTTCGTCACGACTCGTTCAAATTCTCCAGAAACAAATTTGTCCACCAGAAGAATTTAATCCCATTCACCAGCAACCCCATTTCTCCCATAGCACCCACGGATAGCCAGAACAGAGAAGGAAAAGGACGAAAAATTAGATGTAAGATAAAGTTGCACGGATGAAGTAGAAAAAGCATATCTCCGTGCATTATTGAGATAGAGTTGAAGCAAAACACAACAGTCGTACAGTATTCCTTCTAGGCATTCTAATAATACTACACATACTTGTCTATTCATATCACTTTAGCCGAATGTGCCATCCTGAACTTGTATAAAATTCAAACGTCAACCACAGAAATGCAGGTTTCTCGGATTTCTTTGAAGTTCCGTATCTCCGTAAATACTTAAGGTACAGCGCAACTAATACAATAATCTGAAAGTACTCTCCCTAAATTTTGCTTCAGAATATAGGAAGCAAGTTAATTTCATCTATACCGTGAACTACGAAGAAAAACAATCGACCTTCTCCGCACCTACCTCAGTTATCACTACAGAGCAGCCATAAGAAAATGTCTGAAATTACGAGTGCGCTTAAACAAACAGCAGCAAATTTGACGGAAATAATGACCCATTTTTTGAATTGGGTTTAACTGATTTTTACAGATGGCATAATATAGCATAATTAATTGTTTGGATTTTTATTTTCGACATTTTACTCACTGCCCGCCCAAACCCGCGTGATACCGGCATATCACGGCGGGCAGTGTGCTACATGGGTAGTAACTGAGCTGTTGAGCTGCGTGAGATGAGTCGGAAGTAGGCGGGCCTTTTCTGTTTACATGTAGGAATGTAGATGTGGTTAGCTAGTTTTTTACATAAATGTTGCAGCATAATTACGAAAGTGAGCAGTGCACTGCATGCAATTGGAGTATGCTTGCAAGACCGTGCATAATTTTTCATGCACTTTAAGAGCAACTGCATGATTTCTACACTTGTCCAAATAACTACATATAGGCTGGTCGTTACGAACTAGCAAGTGATTGTGGCGTTGTTGGCACTTTTAGGAAGTTTTCCACAAGGCCGTTATGTTTCACTTTTGTCCTATCTCTGTTACCCAAAGAGATGTTCTATTTCTAACCCACCATTAAGGTTTCGTCTGATTTCTGATTTTTCACTCTACTTTTTCCATTTTCGGAATTCCGCGCGTATTATCCAAAAAAATTGGTCGGTGGTGAATTGAATTTGGCCGTTTTGATGGACAGCTCTGTTGGTGGTATATGTGAACGTGCCCAGAGGACAGATCCTTCACTAGACTACTAAATTAAGATAATAGTGTAAAACGACAGAATACAGTTCCTTCCATCTTGCGGATTCCTTTTGAAAATAAGTTAGGAAGTTGGCAAAAATCGAAAATGCTGGGCGTGAATACGGGAATCGTCTTTAATCGAATCATCCATCCCTATTAGTACAGTGGATGGGACAACCGTTTCCTAAATAATTTTTCAGTGTTTCAGGGGGAACACTGACCAAAGCTATTAATGGGTGTTCGATGGCATTCATTTTAGTGGTTATTTTTGATAAATTTGTATACCATTAGAGGATTAACCATAAAGTCCCAGTAAACGGGTGGCCGACTCGGCCAAGCTGGCCAAGAGTGGACCAGGTGTTGGCCTGTCTTTTCTACTCCACTGACCAACCAAAGATGAGAAACTTCGGTGAATGACATGCTATCACGGGACTACTTTTGTGGTTGAATAATGATTACGAATATTCTAAGAATGGCATTTTTCACTGCAACAGATAGATATTTGACTGCGGAATGGGTGGTTGCCAATTGGGGGGTAAATTTTGTTTATCCAGGCTACTTTGATTACCCTGGGTCACCTGATCGTCACTTGTCTCTGGTTTGGTCGGTTTCTGCATTGTTGCTTTTTGTGAAGTTATACGGATAATCTTAGATGACAGTATGTCATGCCACTTTGAATGCTTTTGCGACATAACCTACTTTTACTGCTAAGTGAAGACATGCTACAACTTGACCTGAAGACTAATTTTCACCTAGGTGTTTGATTTTTGATCTTCATACTCCCTGAAGCCACCTGATTAATAAACAAAAACACGTGTTTTTGTTCATACATTTTTTGTTTGCATTGATTGGCTTCCGGACACAGCGCACCAATCAGGCAACCGCCCATGCTTGTTTCCGTTGAAGACCACGAGGGGTGGTATTCTTATCCGGCGGAACGGCGTGTCATGTCAAAATTGCCGACAAGTACTACATATAATTTGTCTTAGAGTAGTTTGCAAGTAATCCATATTACGACATCCAATTGGTATAATGTTTCTCAAGAACAAAGGGAGGTTTTTGCACAAAATCAACAAAATTCTTGACAACACCCCAGATGCATTCATTGATGAGTCCGTCACTTATTGAAACAACCGTAAGTTCTCTTGAAGTTTGTCCAAATAAGTTATTGTTGTATCTTGCCTACTAACTCAGATATTCCACTTCTAATGCACCTTAAAAACTTGGTTCATTGCAGGAGATGGAATTTTCACCCGGAGTTGTCCTCATACGTTCAATTAACTGATAACATGTGTGCATAATTCGGGCGATATAAAACATACCTTACATTGCCTGCACTATATAGTGTAGTGTATCTTGGCATACTGAAATAAAGTTCATTTCTGTGAGTATCCA
The DNA here is from genome assembly GCA_013368495.1 of Paragonimus heterotremus. NCBI lineage: Eukaryota > Metazoa > Platyhelminthes > Trematoda > Plagiorchiida > Troglotrematidae > Paragonimus > Paragonimus heterotremus. Next base: position 3,431 of record LUCH01000624.1, on the reverse strand, counting down.
CTTTTCCGGAACCACAAAATATTTCTTACCGATTTTGTTTCAGTTTAGTCTTTCTATGGAAATACTACCGCGTTCGTTTTCATCGGAGTCGATGAGTAGAAAAAATCCCTCCAACCACCCTTTAACGCTCTATTCAAAGTGCGTATCATACCCTCATGAGAGGGGAGGTTTGTAGCGATTATACAATATTTTGGATTTTATAGCTTTCATCCTCTTTCACAACTCTAGGCTTTTCAAAGTTTTCAAGTACACTTAGTGTTTAAACCATATGAATCGAAGATAACCTTTGTTTTGAAGGTCGCAAACTGTTTGTTTTCTCACTGTTCCGCCTCGTCTGTACGTTGAGTTTTCAGTAGTTGGAAGCTTACGTAATCAACTTGCCATTTCAGCCTACTTCTGGATCAATCTGTTTACACGATCACTTCCACCATGGTCTCAACATCACTTTAGAACAGCATCACAGAAAGAATCAATTGAAGATACATTGGTCTGTGCGGCAAAACTCTCAACCGTCGCCATTTTACGAGCTACCCTGTCAGGTTCCTTTATTTTTATCACACTTTTGCCTCGTGTTTGTCCCTTGGCTGTATATACTGTTCAGGTGCATCAAAGTAATGACTTATTCCACCTGATGAACAAGATACTATGCGTAGTATAATACTGGTAAGTTTTAACGACAATAAATATGCGTAACTTTGTGTGTACAAATGAAAATGAAAGTCCCGCTGATTGACATGGAGCGACTCACAGACATGTGGCAGTCCGCTGAGTTCAAGGAGTCACTGCATGCATGGGGAAGAAAACGGTGGACGGATAGTCCTACACACAAAAATAAGGGCTTACAAAATCAGTAGAAATACGAGGCTGAAGCTCTTCATCGGATATTTGGCTTACCAGCCAAAATCTCGAAAAAAAAGTGAGAGGATAGACACGCTACGTGTCTATCTGTTTGTGTTGGCAGGAACCGGGTCGGTTCAAAATTTATCCCCGATTTTCAACAAAAGTGCAGCTGAAGTCAATGCAGGAACGCACACAAATACAAAAATAATTTACTAACGTCAATAGCTACCGAGCAAACACTGACGGCTCGGCCGAGTTGGCCAAAAGTAGTCCAGGTGTCGGTCTGTGTTTTCTACTCCACTAACCAATCAAAAGGGGAAAACCTCGGTGAATTTCACCTTTTCGTAGAACCAATTTTGTTGTTGAATAATGGTTATGAATGACTTAAGAATAGTATTTTTCATTGCAATGGAGATGTAGATGTACATTTGACTTCGGATTAGGTATTTAACATTTTCGCGCATATTTTGCTCATGTAGGCTAGTGCGATAGCTCTGGGTTGTCTCACTGCCGCGTGCCTCTGGTTTGGTTGCTTTTCGCGCTTTTGTTTTTCTGATACATTACGGATAATTGTAATTGATAACATGTTACATCACTTTTACTGTATGCACGATACATTGAACATGCTGAAGACTGAGCTGGGGATGGTAATTCTCAGCTAAGATGATCCGGTTATGTTAAGCACGCTTTATGGCATAGATCAGTCGGTTAAATCGGCTTGCCAGTTTCTGCCTTATAATATCGCTGGCTAAAAAGAGAAGCCGGTGAACCCTACGGACTGATGCCAGCAGTCCCTAAGCTTTAGGTTACATGAGAGTCGAGCTGCTACAGTTGGTGGAGCAAATAGTCGGAGATGTAAGAATGGTGCCTTCAGCATGGTTGCCGGATTCGGGTGCCACTCTGGCCAGTTGGGAACCAACTCTGACCTACTCCGAAACGACTGTAGCCAGAGGCTGACCCACTCTGGATTTTGTTGCACGCCTTCTGGAATCCGGCTCTCCAACAAATCTTGTCAGAGTCGGCGTGTTGTATGGGTAATCATCAGCACGACAGTAACCCACACCAAAACGCTTGTCAGTTGAATTTATAGAGATGGAATGGGGGTAGATAAGCAGCATAGTTGTATTAAGTATCACAATTTGTTAGATGTTCCGCCTTCTGCCTGTTAAGCGTTGTTCCGTAACGAATTTATTCCGAACATCCCGTGGGCTTGAAACCGTCGATGATTGGAAGGGGTCGTTTGTAGTTGTCATCGGATTCAATGAAACGGCTTCCAGCTCTGTGTGAGCTGTTTCCACCCAACCGCTGCACACGTGGTTTTTCCCCCTGAACATTCCGGTGACCACAAGCCTTCGCCACACGGAACTACTTGAGAGAGCTGCAGATACGGGCATCGGATCACACTAAGGAGCCTGAGTCCACTAGCGAGACGTAGGGAGCCCTCGCCGATAAAGGCGCCATATTATATTCTAGCCAGCGTACCACGGATTAACGTTTCGAGTTGACCGGGTCTGTTAGAAGGCTTACGATGTCAGTGCAACAGGAAATGGATCATCAATGGTAGCTGAATATGTTAAGGAATCGTTGTTGTGAGGTCATTGACCTAGATATCAGAAAGGTTGAGGTGGACTCAACTTTGTCCAGAAGGAACGTGATGCCGGGTTAACCAACGTGATTCTCAAGGAAACTCAATAGGCTAACCACAAAGACATTCATCAACTTTGACCTTCATATAATGTTGCTGGGGAGGGTCAAAAGCACCTTGAAGGTAAGATGTTTCAATCATTTGGGCTGTCGATGGTTTGGACTTCCCTCGAGTAAAACGGTGTAAACGGGGTTCTTCATAGAACTTCATACATGAGACGCTGGAATTTCATCCTTGTGGGGGCTAAATTGCCAAATGATTTTGCAGTGGCTAACAGTGGGGTGTATTCTTCACCAGTTCTGAACAGACAACAACAAGGTGATGCATATCTATCCTATGTCGTATCAACAAAATTGAACTGTTGGATAAAAGCAATCTTGCGCTTGCTGTGAGATCACCTCCGACGCCCCCAAAATTCCAAATTCCCCGCGACGTGAGAGTTGCCATGCCAGTACCACCACGTCGGTTCACATTACCTCGTGAATGTAAATTTACTAAAAACCACTAGCACCAAGGTGGGTGTGTTGGCGTAGGTATCGCAGTTTCACTCGTAGCCGTAAAACGGATCGGCGGCGTCTCTACTATTGTAGACTATATTCACTAGGATAACAATGTTTCAACTACTCCCAAATAGCACGATGATGGAAGTGCCCGCGCGGGCCCCAGGCGAGCATCGGCGTGCAGAAGGCGGGAGTATGGCGGGCAGTGGGGAAACTTTGCAAGCGGAGCTGTTTCAACATTTCTAATACCTGTGATTTTATTCGAAACAATTTCGGTACTCATTTCCAACGCTTGTAAAGCCTCCCAACACCCTCTTAACTAATTTTGAAGAGAAATCCGCGAGAGAAATGAAAATTATGTTCTGTCTTTTCACAACATTTCTGTTTCAACTCGTTCAAATATTTCAAAAACAAATTTGTCCATCAAAACAGTTTAATCCCATTCA
>LUCH01000623.1:138657-198505 GCA_013368495.1 Paragonimus heterotremus | reverse complement strand
TTGGGACCTTAGGAGGAAGAATAGGCTGCGTTTGTTTGGATAAGTCTTTACTGGTGACGGAGGGATTCAAATATTTTATTGTGTTACAAGAATGTATGCAAGGTTTTCTGTTGCTTCACTTGTTGTCTTTACATCGGACATTTTATTTGGTCTTCAGAAGTCCTCAGTTTCTGAAGAAGACTTGATCTTGTTTGTGCTATCCTGCTGTCAGTGTTATCGAGCGATCCGAACAGAGCGATTTTTGTTATACTTTTTTGAAGTGTTCCGGCAAACTGAACCCTACTTGCTCAAGGTTGCTTTTAAACGTTTCCAAATATTCATTCATTCAGGCTTAGTATATGATTACTTTCGATGCAGTTAGCAGGTCCTTCTCACAAGCACTGCTGATGAGCTGTGCTAAGGGTGGAACTAGATTCTTGTGCTTCGTTTCGAAGTGAGCCAACCGAAAGTTTTATCTGAATGCGAAGGCTGCAGTGAAATCTGGGTGTTGTTTAATTTGCAGTTGTTTTTTCCAGTAGTACTCTAAACCGGGCTTCACGAAACATTATCGCACATTTAAGATTACGACTTGCTAGTGGCGCACTCGGTTACGTGGTGACCAACTTGAATGTTTTAGCCTTTTGTGTGCTTACAAATCTGGACGATCTTTTCCAGTTAATATCTGGTCACTGCTGTCTCTTAGTAGAGAGACAACGTTTTGATACAGTTACGTCACAATTATGATACCACTGGAACCGTAGCAGTTTGATTGGTCATTGTGTGGATGGTAGGCCATGGCAACCGCAAAACCAGAACAATACGTTTCTATGCGCACAAGGGTAGGTAATTCAGTCGAATTCCGATAGCCTCAGTTCTGGCGAAAATTCGACATCTCACTGCTTTTGATTGACCGTCCTTGACTCGGTTAACACAATCGACGGGTTCAATCCAACGGGACAACAACTTTTTTTCGCTCGAAACACCAACCTTGTTTACAAATGTCCCACTGAAAGAGACGGTAGACTATTTATTTGTTGATACTGTAACCAACAGTCAGGATGTCCACAGACCCTAAGCATAAACTGAAACATTTACAGTACTTTTGTGCCCACAACGTACAATTCAACTTCAGCGGAGAATTACTTCGACAAACGGATGTTGTGACAATGGCATCTCCACTGGGGCCGTTGTTTGCAGACATTTTCATGACGAAACTTGACAACGACCGGCTAGAAGAAGTCGTTTATGGATGTAGCGTTTATAAGTTCTATGCGAATGACATTCAACAGGTAGTTAGCAAAAATGTTAACGCAAGGGATATCTTAGGCATTTTCAACCCGCCCCGCAAGAACATTTACACCAGAAGTTGAACGCAACGGTGAACTAACCTTCCTGGACGTACTCATCCGGTGCCATGCTGATGGATCTGTTCTAAGCAAGGTCTATAGGCAAAAGACCTGGAATGGGTGGTATTCCATTTCAGCAGCTCTGCCGCTCTGATGCAGAAAAGAAATCTCATAAACTGTTTGACTGACAGGGCCAAGACTGTATGTACACGGGATGTGATTTCCGACTATCTGTCGTTCCTACACACATTCTTGCAAAATGGCTACCCGCAACGATTTACAGACAAAACTGTTCAAATTTGCGAGAGAAAAAGCACAAGGTGTCCTGATAGAAAAGAAAACAGTGTGCATTCCGTTACCATTCTAAGGTAGCACGCTTGGCGAAACGATAACTAGAAGACAACACTGTTGTCAACTTGTGCGCATAGAAACGTATTGTTCTGGTTTTGCGGTTGCCATGGCCTACCATCCACACAATGATCAATCAAACTGCTACGGTTCCAGTGATATCATAATTGTGACGTAACTGTATCAAAACGTTGTCTCTATACCTATCGATGACGTGTTTGACCTCGATTGAACTTTTCGATTTTTCGTTTCGTCCTGACAACAATGTTTCATATAAATGTTACGTATTTGGCCTGATGATGAACAACCGTAAACGAGCCTGTTCGCTAAACCGTTTTTCTGATGACCACTCTGGGGATTGTTAACCACTTAAATGAAGCAGTTGAAAATTTTTCTGAATACAATAGCTGAAGTCACGTGTGTGTGTGTGTGTGTGTGTGTAGGTCTTATCAGCATATCGGTTCCGTTTTTGTTAATGATTACATCGACCAAGACAATGGTCGTTTGACAACTAATCTGCTCCTCTTTTCAGAAACTTGGGTGTCTGTGATCTTCTACCTATTCCTTTCTTAGGCTTTGTTGGTGTATTGAATGATGAATCGTTCGCTTGATCTTTTCGTAGTTCAACTTTGAGTTTTGTTTTTCAACTTTACCCTCTGTGGAATGCACTAGCATGCACTCGTATACTGAAATACTTCTTGTATTACATTTCACACATCTTTCTCCGTGGTGTAGATCTTACCGTTACAGTCTCTCTGTGTGTTTATTTTCCGAGAGATAAGGATTTCCTTTCCGTGCTAGCCATTCAGTTGGCTAACCAGCATTGGCCAGCTGGACACAAAGGCCTCACTCACACACCTACTGGTCTTATTCCTTCGGGTTTACACCGGATACGTGGTGTGTGAGTGGAACCGCAAGTGGTGCAGCGCAAGCCACTTGGGGTGATGGTTTAAAGCGCAGGCGTCCTTTGGCTTCGGTCACTGTGACAGGCTAATCCGTCTCGGATGCCGCCAACCCAGTGTGTACTCAGTCTTTACATTTGTCCGACATCGCGTTTAAGCTCTTGGGCACTGTAAGTATTTCAATCCTAACATAACAACTTACGTACTGATCTAACATAAACCTCCGGCCTAGGATGGAACATCGTTGAAGATATAAGTTCGTAGGTGAAAAACAATTGAGACGGCTCGTTTGCGCTCGCTGCTCGAACGATGGTTGCCGTTTAGATGAAAGTGAACTTGAAGTACTCGTTGGAGAGTGATACCGGAATATTTTCTCTGAAACCGAATTGCGATCCAAATGTGGACTAGTGGACATGGTCTAACCATTTATATCGCCCACAGTCACAAGAAACTTACAGCCTGCTAAAAAACGGTGAAGACACCTTAGTGCAGACTAGTTATCGTAGTATGCAGCCTGGATCACAAGCGCGCAATGAAGTGGGCGAAATATGTATATGTATGTATATATATTCGTTTCCGGAATAGTAAGGATCAAGAGGGTATGAAAAATAATAACGCAGATTAAAATGTCTCTACTTAAGGAGACGTGTAACTCGGAAGTGTCAGTCAGTTGTGTGACAACCAGTGTTTCATGCCCGTCTACTTGCTAACCGCAGTGGTACACGACTACGAATGTGCATAGCTGTCCGATTACTGACATGCAGTGGCACCAAGGAGGTTTGCATCAAGTGGTCGTTTAAAATAATCAAGTGGGGATCTCATCGCGACATATTCAGGTAAGATATTCCACACTGAACATATCCTAACCCTGAAGGAGTGTTGTTTAAATTCTAGTGGAATCTTTTGCTGAAGCTTCAACCAATAACTTTGGAGAGGGTGTTTCTGACGGGACGTAATATTGTTCCTCAGTGAATGCAGTGGATTTTGCAATATTCTACAGAACATACCAAGTTTGTCCCCTATACGGAGAAACGACACAAGCTGAGCACTCTTTCGTGGTGTTGTGCAGCGTGTATTTTCTCTTGTGAATGGTATGATGCGTACAGTTGGGAACTAAATGGCAAGTCTTGATTTCAGAAGGACGAGAGATCAGAAGCAACTATTAGAACCGCGTGTATGCTCTGTATGGGACGTGTCGCCAAGGCGAATAATGGTGCATGCTGCGCAGTGTGTGTGGGTAGATCTCAGCCATGCAAATTACTGTACGCATTTGTTGTTTTGCGTTTTCTTATAACTTGTGACGGATTTCGTTCAATAAAGATCCTCCCAAGCCAGGCATCCTTTGCGGTTACAACTGTTGTCATGACGACCGAGAGAATAAAGGTACCGTGGCCGCAGCCGCTTGAAAGTGGAGACGTTCGGACGTTCCTGGATGACTTTGAGGACGTGGCCAAGGTGATTGCGGCCAAGTCCAACCATGGGAAACTGGCTGCCCTGTGAATGCTGGTGGAGAGCAGGGCGAAGGTGGTGTTGGACGCAGCGCGAAGAGACCCTGCGAAGATGGAGTGGGCCAATGCAAGGGAGGGGTTGGTGGTTGCGTTTGGCAGCACGGCCGGTCGCCATGTGGCCACGCAACGGTTCAAAGCGGCCAGCCTTGGACTAGGAGCGGATACGTCCGTGTTCGTTGCCACTCTGCAAGTGTTGCTGAGCTGAATTAAGAGTAACCATAGCAGTTCTTCGTAGAGCAGTTTGTTGAAGGTTTCACGATGGCGGTTCAGGACTTAATACTCATTACCCATATCACGCGACGGACGGACGTTGATGAGCTTTCGGTGATGAGGCGCGAGATAGGAGTTATGTCTGTGGCCTCAGTGGATGCGAACGGCAGCAGGGATAAGAAGACTGAAAGAAATACAGAAGGCAATGGAGCAGCTCGGAGCAGATGCAGCTGCCCTGAGAACAGCATCACGGAGGAACGATTGACTAGGGAGCCATTTCATCTGTGGAGAAAAAGGACCTTAGAAGAAGGATTGCCCAACCTGATGGTTTAAGATGTCTAAAAATAGCATCCCATGATTGTTCTTTTCGTCAAGCGGATCAACTAGTAGTGGGAGCTATTGAGAGAGGCGCCGTACATACAAGGGTTGAAGTTAACTGAGCGATAGAACAGTGCTTGGTCGATACAGGGGCGGCTATTTCGTTGACTGCTCATGCAGAAAAGCAAAACGTATAACCGACGTCTACGATGACCAGGACAGTTGGAGATCGTAGTCTACTGGTTGATGGTGTGAAAGAATGCGAAGAGCGTGCTGGCAACCACATATTGAAGCACCGTTTCATTGTGTCCCAAGAAACCAGGCAAATGATCTTCGGAGCCGATTTCCTTGCTGCAACAGAAGCCCTGATTGGTCTAAGGCTCAAAAAGCTGTCAACCAGGCATTTCTACTTGACACTCACAGGACAGCAGCAGGATAGCGTCGACCAAATACGCACGGCTAGAACCCTCGTTTGTGCAGCTCTCTTGCTCCAGTCTACGGTCGAGAAATACGCCGAGTTATTCGCAAACGACGATGATCCGTGCAGATTTCGCAACTAGATTACATATAAAGTGCCAGCAACTAAAACACTCCGATGTGACGGACCCTATAGGATACCGGTTCATGCTGAAGAAGAAGTAAAAAGACAGATGCTGGACAAAGATTCTACCGAAGAAGCAAACTGCTTGTTCAACTTGTCCGTTTACCCGGTGGAGAAGTCCAACGGGATATACTGCTTTTGTGTGAATTTTAGAAGGCTGAATGAGGTAACGTAAAGCATAATTACGCCAACACCGTCCGTCATCGATATCTTTGATAAGTTGGAAAAGGTGATGTTGTTCATGGTGTTAGACTTATCCTATGGTTACTGGTAGGTGGTTCAGTAGGTAAAACGACGTCGTGCTAATCCGAAAAATTTATCCGATGCCCTAGTTATGGATAAAAAAGTGTATACTTGGAAAATGTCGTTCATACTGAACGATGATAGCAAATTCCAACATATCGACAAAGTGGAATAGGTGACTCATGGAATTTTGAATAATTCGACACCTTGACTTATTGCTGCTAAATCGAATAATTGTTAAGGGCATTTTTATATCTCTAAAAACCGGCAGTTCATCTACACCGCTACTGTACGGTTTACCGAAAACGCCAACGGTGAGTACCACTCAAACCGATTTGATCTATTATCATTGTTCAACAGCACAAGTTGCCTCGGTGATTGGTACACGCTCTGACGTCGTTGAAACAGAAATTCGACAAACACACTGTTAAAAAATTATTTGGTTTGATCGAATATCTTGGCAAAACCAACCTAGCAAACAAACTAATGTATTTAACCGGCGTTCAGTCATTGTTTACGAATATTCCATTACACGAGACTGTTGAATTTGTATTCAGCCTGATTGCTATTGAATGTTTCGATAAAAACTTCCCAAGAACATGATGAAGCCGTCTTTATTATTATGCACGGTGCGCAGCACTTGTTTTTCACAATGAGTCTTATCGACAAACAGACGGAGTGGCCGTGAGTGGCCGTTAACATCTGTGTTTGTTGGTTTTTTTCATGCTGATGATAGAATAACGAATTGTCGAAGAAATTTCTGCGTCGCTTTTATACAAACGTGATGTGGATGACGCCTATGTGTTTGCGCAATTCCAGCAAACGGTCGATGGGATGGCAAAACAGTTTAAATCCTGTCGTGCCAATTTGATAGTCACTTGTGAACCGGAAAAGCACCAGTGCTTACAGGTTTAGACATTCTCATCAGTCGCAAAGAAGATGGATCAATAACAAGCCCGTGTATTGAAAACCTATCTGGACTGGTCAATATATTCATTGTACATGATTTATATCAATGAAAAACGAGCGAGCATTGGTCAGTACATTGTTAACGCGCATTAGATGTATTTGTTCACTGGAGTGTTTGACCGACAAACTCAGATTATTTACAACCAGTTTGCATGAAGATGGGTATTGAGTGAGTTTTTTCAACACATACAGTCAGCAGCGTACAGTAGTAGACAAAATTTCTATTGCTAAGAGGAGAATGAAGGTTTACAATGAACTATCATTCAAAAATGACAACCCTTCGCTTCAAACCACGAAACGTCTCATCACACCAATTAAGCGAGTCCATAATGTGGTTCAAATTGTAGATGCTGACCGAACTCGCAAGTTATCGTTACGTTTAATAAAGGGCGAGGAACCTACTGTTGCCACCTCATACTGTGTTTATAAATTTGTGTATAACTAAAACGAAAGTCGAATTAGCAGAACCGATAAATGTTTGAAATCTAGGATGAAGGAACATTTGCCAAAATGGTTTCAGAACGTGACTGCGCAGTCTAGTTCCCTTGTCTCGGACTCATGCAAACGTTCTGGTTCATCCATCACCAGATACACATTGGCCGCAGGTTCACAGATTAATCTTCAATCGACTTAGAAAGTTACAATATGTTATACTAATCCGCATTTTGTTCGTTTCCCTGGTGCGGACCCGATTAGCCCTCTTAAACAAGCATTGTTTATTCAAGCACAAACATGTTATGATCAGGTTGCTCAATCGTCTCGATAGGAGATTGAGATAGTATCTGTTAACTTCAGCCGATACCATCGAGAGTAGGACTTCCGAGATAGGTCGAAATCTTTGATCTCACTGAACCTGCTAGGCGACATTTTAGATTACTAATGAGTGGTCGGGGATTTGGTTAATTTCAAGTTGAACACCACTCACATTTGGTCGCAACTTTCACGTTCAGACAGACCAGGTGATATCGCCCAGCAGATTTAGAGAGATCGAAGATTTCGATCTGTCTCGGAAGTCGTAATCGCGGTCCTATCGAGTGGAGTTAACAGGACAGTAACTGTGTCTCCTCTCGAAGCGATCGGACAACCTGATCATTACTCACAAGTGTAAATGGTTGTACGTTTAAATATGATAATTTGATCATACCCAGTATGAGGTGAATGGCACAGTGATTAACACGATTGCCTCTTGAAAGTGTGACCGGATCTGTAATCCCCATCGTGGCAAGGATATTCACTACTAACGAGCTCTAATAAGAGCGAAACTCGAGTCTAGTGCTTCTTTGCAGAACAGGTTGGCTGAAAAGTCCATATGAAAACGAAGACTGCGATCCAGTGTGAATGCTTTTCAACTTGAAGTTAGCCAAATCCCCGAATACTCATCAGTGGTTATATGTTGGCCTCAGACTGTCGTGGACCTAATAATTTTTGCTGTTTTCCTTCACCTGGCTTGTGCTATTTCTTCATTCCCCATCCATCTAGTCTGATATACATATATATATATATATATATATAAAAATATATATATATATATATATTCCTGGCTATTGTCATTTAGTGTTGAAGAAGCAATACGAGATGGTGGTGCCTACCAGTGTCCGTCTTCTTACTGATAGGCTCAAATTTACGAACGAAACCAGCTGTTTCCAGCTACATTCATTTGTCTTTTGCTCACCAAGACATATTCCCACAACTCACCACGATGTAAACCTCCCGGAACTGAGTTCGTACAACCGGTTGGGATTACGTTATTCTTACGGCATAGTTCACACAACTGGACGTATAGAGGTACGTGTTTGTGTACTTTGTGCAGTGACAAACAAAAAATTAATACAGTTCCCACCTGATTAAAGGAAAACAAACGAGATCATCTATCACTTGCATTTCGAATTACAATCTGACAAGCATTTTTACAAGTTATGCAATCTATGGCTATGACTCTTCGGTTAATAACTACTCTTCTAATGGAATCCCGCCGGTTACTATTGCCAATTAGTCGTAATCGGGGAGTGGTACTCCGACGATGGTCCGTCAGTATGCATACACCACAAATCTGTTGATTGCCCGTAATTATGTACCCAATTAATCAGTGCAGTCGCCCTATGTTTAGCCAAAATGATTTGATTACCTCAACAACATGAACAGTTGTAAGCCATCCAAATTTGAAATAATACATCAGCATCCATAATATCACCCAGATATCTGGCAGAATGCCAGGAGTTATCATGTTTATTGGATTCAGTAATAAAAGTCAAATACAAACACTGCCATGCTCTTCTTAAACAACTTGAAAATCAGATAATATTTTTGTATCATCAAACAGCACTAAATCGATGAACCTAGTGCACGAGGTAAGTAGTATGTCTTTAATGTAAACAATTATGAAACATACAAGTTTTTCTACCGTTTACTATCCAGACCCAAATGGCTGACTAACTTCTGTCCGTTTACAGAGCCACCATACCACGCTCCAGCTGCATCTACTCGGTGTACATGATGTAGGCAGGTAAAACCACATGCGAAAATGGCCTGATAAACGTTTCGCACCCCAGGTCTATGTTAACCTGATAGCAGTGTTTCTGGCGGTGTCTTACTTTCGTGTAGTTTGGTCACAGGAGAATAAGTACATATATGGCATCGGTTCAAGTCTGTGGTACGCTAATGTCAATACCAACGAGTCTTCGATTTTGACAGATCTTTCCCTAAAGCTGGTCTAATCCACGCACCTAGCATGCATCACAGGGGAACAGCTAGCACATCACCTGATATCTCGGTGGAAATACGGAAGTTGTAGACAAAGTAACTGAGTTTGGTTAGTAAATTAATAAAAAGGATTTTGTCCACAGATGAGCGCCGATGTTAGACGAGTTGACAAGCTTGTGAAACAGTGGAAAAACCTCCAGTTCTCCAGTCAAATAATTCATAACTCTCAAGTTAAACATCATCCACAATTAATCGTAGCTGTCGCATTCCCATAGACCGTTCAGTCGGCCCCTTTCGAAAACAAGCACCACACTCGAGTTTCGCTCTCACTAGAGCAGCTCGTCAGTAGTGCATATCCTTGCCACTACCGGGACTAGGATTCCGGCCACGCTTTTCATGAGGCAACCGTGTTTATCACTGCGCCATTGACCTTACGTTAGGCACGACCGGATTATCATATGTGAACGCTCAACCACTTTCGCTTGTGAGTAATGATCAGGTTGCCTGATCGTCTCGATAAGAGACACATTTACTGTTTTGTTAACTCCAATCGACGACCCTTCGATTAGGATTTCTCTGCAAGTTAAAATCACAGAAATCACTAACTTGTTGAGCGGTACTTTGATTATTGGTGAGTAGTAGAGGATGTTGATTTTCATATAGATTGAACATCAACCACAACTGATCGCAGCCACTGTAGTCTGATAGAATTTCCGGTCAGCCCCTTCCAAAAGAAGCTCCATACTTGAGTTTCGCTCACAATAAAGCTCGTTAGTGGTTCATAACTCGTCACAAGGTCTGATCGGCGTTGTTAAGCCTGGCTATTACGCACATACACTCGAATAGTCCAAGTGGAGTGTTACTTACGGTTTTCAACATATCCTTATTTTTAAAGTCTCTCTGATGAAAGGCCAAGACGATGCCCATTCTAATAATCGTCCAAAATAAGCAGATAATCATGAATATGTGAAGTTTGGTAACTGTCACGTTCTGCTTGGCGGAAAACCTCTACACATTATTCAGTTCCGATGGATTTTTTGGACTATTGGGTAGAATGGTTGTAGAGATGTGTCTGAAACTTTTGTGGTAAGGAGTTATTGTTGTATCAGCCAGGTGACATGGGCTTGATATGAAATGGATAGAGCGCTCTGAGTCGGAACCCGGGACATTAGTACACATGCTGTGGATGAATAGCCACTCATCCATGTTGAATGAAGTAAACCGTTGATTATGTTGTATTTTCGCTGAGTACTACTCCTTCAGTCAATCATCATTTTATTCGATTCAACATAAGTCCGTCAGCCGTCAACTGTGGCTAGTGAATGGGGTGTGGAAGACAAGCTAATTAATCAGGATTTCGTAACAGGTAGGAAAGTAGGCTTGGAAAACTGAGTGTGTTCAATTCAACTTTGACATAGACATTTGCATTGACCTAGCACATGCGTAAGGTACTACTTAGTCAACTGGGAACAGTGAACTGTTCTGTCTGGATCACATCAACGAGGGTTTGCATTGTAGCAGTTAACTGTGGTTAAAGTTATAATAATCAGTAGTTCAAGGTGGTATTGCTGTGAACAACCAGTGAAGCGGTTTACAAAAGTTTGTCTTTTACGAAAAGAACCCTGTATATATCAGAGCGAATTCACGTACACTGGGTTGCTCACCGTTTGTCCATCTGTTTACGGTACTGGGAATATGATGTCCTGTCAGGTAGTGCGTACGGAAGTTTTACACGATAGCCGATTATTTGAAGAATGAACAGTATTAAGAGAAAGTCACCTAGATGGACGATATAAAAAAGCGAGTGCAACTACGTAAAAGCGCAGCTGCTCAAACGGGACACTTTCGTCCCTTCCTATCTTTATGATCCGAACAGATTAGCTGATGTCAAGTAGACCCGTCCAAGTGGTTTTTGCACACAACTCTACTGTACACATGAGGTTTACAAAGGCTGAGTACAAGAAACTAGTCGGCTCATTTTTGCTTAGCAGTTTACATAGGTGAGCCTGTCTTTCCATAGAGCTTACAAGTAGACCCATACATCCAACCTTACATCTTGAATTGTTAGTCTTGGACCAAACGTTTGATTCTTATCTTTAAAATATCGTTTCTTAAGAAAAACCGACTGCATGACACGTAGTATAAGTGTAAACGAGATAAAACACATGGTTGTATAGAGCGATTGATGGAGTGACTGCCATCAGTCATTGGGAATGTGAAACATGTTATTTTCCGCTGATCGACAAGTAACCATTTGCTACTGAGAAAGCATCATCGAATATATTATATATTTTTTGGGAAAACGTACTATTTTTTTTCAGGTGGATATACCGTTTTGTCTTGTTTTGGACACTGCTTTATCGGCTTTCATTCGTGACCATTCTGTCGAAGGCGATTGATTGTCTGTGGCTTTGATTGTGACACTCCTTATCTATCGCGGATTAGACTCTGAAGCGATCACACAAAATGAATTGCAGTTCGTCTTCAAGTGAATTATTTTACTTCCTGTGTTTCATCCTTAGCTCGCAGCTCCCATTTCCTAACACATAGAAGGTGCATTTTAGGGTCGACAAATTGCCTGGGATGCATAGTTTGGGATCTATAGTTTCATCCAGCTTTTGAGTCCACGAACATCAATATCCTTCACATCCGATAGTCACTTACTGCTTTGAAAAAATGTATACCTTACAGGGAATGATTTGAGCAGAGTGGGGTCGAAAACTAGTGGTTGGTAGAACCGTTTGTGTTTTTGAACTGAACTGAAGCCATTGCAGGAAGGTGACATATTACAAGTCTCCAACAAAACGATACAATGAATTGTGACACCTGTATTCAGACTGCTTCGAAATGTGCATGCTGACAAACAGTTACTATATTCTCGAGGCTTCCTTGTTTGATATCAGCCAGCTAGTGAACACAAGAGTGATAAAACTGTGCTAGTCTGGCCCAAGTGCTGTTGCAGACATAGCAAAGTTCTTAGCCGTAAAGTGGAACTATATGTATTCATACAGTTTATACGATTTATCTCAACAACAGCCAACCAAATGATAACATTTAGTGAAGATGGCACTAATGCGTACTGTCCAAGTTGTACTGCTGACGAGCTAGACGACTTCGTTTACGTAAGTAATACAGCTTCCAGTCTCCAACGGCCTGTCTCTGATGAACGTCGAACTGCAAACGGTCCAATATTGAACTAATCCACAATAATTGTAAGATCCCAATTGAGTTTCCCACAAACAAGACGGGTCGCTTCTTACTCAGTCTGCATAACTGGCATACTTACAACGTTCCTTTGTAATGTTAATCATATGACAGTTATTTACCTTCACTGAACCAATAATAACAATAGGAAAACTTGGAGTACCATTCATATACTTTCCTAGTTGCCATATCACAAGAGTGAGGCTTCAGCAATATAGCTCTGGCGGTTCACTCAAAGACCATCATTCAGTTATCTTCTTCAGATGTTTTTCATATTTACATAGTTTTTTCATAACAGAATCTATATCACCAATTCGTTGCAGATAAAATAATCTGTGTATCGTTTAGAAATATCCATAACAGTAGATGATGGCACTTGGAAGACTTATGATTTTTGCTACCAACCTTAGACGGAAGTAAATATCTTTGCAATTTCACTAGCTGATTCTGGAAATTGAGTCCACCGTTTCTGGATAAATGGGAAATCTGTAAGCAAGTTATTTTACTGAGCGGTGGTGATCTCGAACGCGTGACTGCTTGTAATGGGATACGTTATCAAATGGGATGACAGATATTACAGACGCATCTTCATCGGACATTATGCGTTTGGATCATGGTTTGGCTTGCCACTCTGAGATGAAGTCTGAGTGAATGAGCTTCTAGCTGACCACTAAGTCATAGGTGCACTCTCCGGCGTGTTCACAGCGACAGACTATACAGGAACGAAACATTTAAAATGTCATCTGAATCAGCAACCACTTGTAAGTAATGACCAGTCACTTTGAGGTGATCGAGCTGAAGGACCGCCCGATTAAATGTCTGCACACTGTCCTCAACAGCCAACGGCTGGCAAGTTAAATGGATGATGACAGATTTGTTATAGACGTTTCAACATTGGTATTGAGAAAGGGAAGTTGGCGGAAGTCAGGAACTAAGACTACTGAATATGACTAGCCCAATTTGAAAAAAACTCTTAAATATCCACTCAGTTGCCAACGACTACGCGTTCAGCACATGTCCAAAGCTCACCGCTTCATAAAAACATGTTACACAGGTTTAAAATACAGTTCTTTAATGATTTTACAAGTGATTCTTGACCTTTTTTATTTCCAGAAACGTTCCCAACAGTCCCCTTCGAAAAAAGTATTAGATTCGAGTTCTGATCTTGCTGGAGCTAGTCAGTAGTGCATATTCATGACATGGTCAAGAGTTAAGTTCGGGTCACTCTTTTCTGAGTCAACCACACTGAACACTGGGCCACTGGCCTTATATTTGGCACGACTGACTGAGTACTGTTAAGACTGTACGGCTGCAGTGAGAGGAGACATTACCTGTCCTGTTAACCACGAACGGCTCTAACATGATAAAAACTAGAGTTGAATACTTCGTTTCTAAAGAGGTTGACTGAAAAGTCTGCGAGACTTAGAAAGCTGTGATCATTTGTAAGTAATGTTTGCTTTTTACCTAACAAATTCCCGACTATATGTTACGTATTTTAAGATTCACTTACGATCGCTACAAATGAATATTCTGAACTTTACTGGTGGTAATTAACACATATAGACACCAGGAAATCTAACCTCGACAGAGTGTTGTTTGAAGCAAATGTCCTGTAATTATAATCGGAACTTAAACAGGTCATTATAACTAGTTTCCAGGATTGTTATAACTCAACGAGGGTTAAACAAGGTAACCAACTTGGGGTATTATATCAAAGATCAGACAATAAAACTTGTCTAGTTAGTAGTTCTAAATAATTTTGCTCTTTCAGGACGATGAAGCCTGCCAAACGACTACCGCCTAAGCGTCGGTAACACCCACTTATTGGCCGCGTAGGCTATTGTGTTGCCATGTCCACTTCAGCCCCATTTCTACCAGGATAGCAAAAGAATAGGACTTGTCAGCGGAGTTAATCTAATCGGTCAAAACAATGCCTGGTCTCCCTTTTATAGATCAATAACTATAAACTACATAACTTAAAGTCAAGTTGAACAATTTTCACGAGAGAAACCGATGTGTCATTCGGGGTCGTTAATGATGAATAGCATAGATGACAGAACGTGACAGTCATGACTTCGGGAATATGAATTACTATGTAGCCTACTCGTCCTGAACGAATGTGTATCATGACATGAGAGCGTATGTACGCATGAGAAAATAGCTTTTCTAGGCAATTTTTTTGAAGTGTACAGTCTTTACTTTCCTAGGCAATCATATTTGAGGGATGAGCTGAGCTTAACGTCCGATAATTAGAAATAACCAGGATACTCTCGGATCATTCCTAATAGTTGCTATCTGAAAATACAAATTTACTGAACCGTTAAGAAACGTTTACGTTTGAACGAGATGATTTATCGAATATACTAGTGATAACACAATATAGTAACAACATAATTTCACTACTAATAAGTGGTAGATGAGACCCGATAAGAAAAAGTCAGGGCTTCGGCTGGATTCGAACCAGCGACAGAAACACCATGCCCAAACGCGGCAAGCCCTCTACCTGCTGAACTATGAAGCCACGCCAGAAACTTGGGAACTTCACATTTGTACTCGGTTACTCACCCGTCCCATTGTCTCATATGGAATCTACCAAATGGTCCAGGAGATCGACTGCCCAAGCAGGATTTCTCGATCAGTTCACGCTGGAATCCACCAACGTCACAGTTAAGCATAAAAATTGTATTACCAACAAGTAGTTGGAATCCAGCTGAAGCCTTGACTTTTTACAATAGTTTTTATCAAAATGATTATTGTGATAGCAGTATTGTCAGATAGCCAAAAATGTTTTGAATCAGGGGTTTGGAGTTGTTGCAGTAAACAATTTATGCGGTTTCCTGGAGGGATGCTGAAACGAGACATGCGTTTTCAATGTCACCTCCATGAAAGATACAAGGTCTGGTTACTGTGTCAGTAAACGTATCTATTAATTTAATCAATCTACTGCCACAGTATACAGACAACAAGTCACAATGCTTGTAATCACGTTTCTCTGAGACACACCATATATGGAAGAAACGAAGGCTTTCGGAAAGCTTTTTAAAAACAGATGGACAACAAAGAAACAGAATGTTTTAGTGCTTGATCGTTAGACTACTTGAAACATAATGTAACTATGAGTGAAAATCAGTACTAACTTATGTCTGCAATTCTCTAAGATACATTTAGCACGAAATGAGTTTTAATTACTCCACCTCCTGTTTCCGGTTGTACACATTTTCCTACTTTAATGGTGTACGGTTCAGTCATCATTATGTTTCATGGCCACTGATGGATTTTCATCAGTTAATCAACTGGAAAACTGTTTCTTTTTAGACCCATAGTTTAAATGTTCATTCAGTCTAACAGATCAGTTGTAACTCACACCATCTAACCATAGCGTATAATGGCTACTTTGAGCGTGCACTTTAAAACTATCAAGACTTCAGAAGCGGACTAATGAGAAAAAGACCAAGTGCATCGGGAAACGTATTTTTTTTATGGTGTTCATAAACACCTACTATTTTGGCTGACAATCACTATATTTGCAGTCAGCCTTCTGTCCCCGGGCTGGGGAATAGGTTGGCATTTGCTGACCCACAATTAAACATACTGATGACACGTTTATATGAATGTCCTGAAAAAGACAGACGAATAAGCAAATAACAACGGAGACAATCTGTAAATGTGAATATACACATTAGGCTGGTCAAACACGCAATACTGTTCATTAAGGCTGTGCTTTACGTTGTGCGTTATCTTGATACTTATACTTGGAGAAACTGAATTCGATGGATAGCTAATTGGGGTCTTCAAGACTCGAGCCCGAAATGAAGTGTTCAGTCAAGTGAATGCTGGAAAGACATACACACTGGTGTCATACATTGTACATCGATCACCAGGAGTGCTAAGCAAGGTTTCTAAGCCCTAACTCTTTCTTAGTTAATTCGTGTTTGCTGGAAATAATGGGCAGTGATCAATCGTGGCAGTTTATAGGGATGGCGATGGAACAGATATTGATGACCCATTGTCTGTTAATGCCAATTCATCAATCGAACAAACTGCATTAAAAAGTTGACAGTGGCTGCGCACAGATACGGTGTGGACCTAATCCTTTAAAGTTTGAAGCAAAAGTTCAAAAGTTGCAAGGTCGCCGCCGACGATTGCTTTTTATGCTTGCATCATGGAGCCAACTAACATTCTTTTCTGCTCATCAGCTTGCGTGAATTCCACTAGAGGCAGCAGCAATAAGATTATCGGTTACATTCCAAACTGTGGAATACACGTTACCGACTTAAATTACATGTAGAGATGAAGGGACCTCAAACCTTCTAAAAATGTGAATTTTACTGTGCTTCCGAATGCGATGATTCGCAACAAGTCTGCGATAACCTGGTCCATCTCTACGGAATTTGTTTATCGATTATTCGCTTTTGACGATCAATTTGATCACAGTTGACTCTGTACGATGGAATCCCCAAACCAGCAACAAGATCGACCCGCAACAGTTATACAGCGATTGTAGTTTGAGTAGTTCCAAATCTCCCATATATTTCTTAGCTAAAGTCATTAGTTTCAGCATGACTTTCGTCCACCCTTCTGCTACAGTTGTTTGAGTACAAAACATACTTTGTGCAGGTAGATATTTCCCATCAGTGGCGTTGGTGGATTCCAGCGTGAACTGATCGAGAAATCCTACTTGGGCAGTCAATCGGCTGGATCATTTGGCGGATCCCATATGATACAGTTGGTTGGATGGGTAACTATGTACAAGTGTGAAATTTCTGAGCTTCGGGTGTGGCTTCATAGTTCAGCTAGTAGAGCGCTTACCGCTTTTGGGCATGGTGTTTCTGCCGCTGGTTCGAATCCAGCCGAAGTCCAGATTTTAGCAAATGGGTCTCTTCTAAAATATTGGTATGTTACACAAAAATCGTAAGGCATGAAAGTACATGAAAATTGCCAAACTCTTCCCAAGGCTTTGGTTTCTATAGACAGTCAATCTCCCCTGATGCTCATTTAGTCTGAGACATTTCATCCTGGTCAGTGACCCAGAAAACCGTGAGGTAAGCAGCCCATGCAGAAAAAGATCTACCTGTTCTCGGTGGTGATTACGATGTTGATGTGATTAAGTTTGAGATCTTTTCATTTTCGTGAGAATTCACCTGTTCTACCCTACATACTCCTTTGTGTAAATGTCTCTATTCGTACTGCATTTTGTATTAATCGTGAAGTGGTAAGAAGGTACTTGTGTTTTAATTTCTCGCCAGTTTTCTACGGAATTAATACTTCTGGATATTTGAAGAATGCATGAATCATAAATATTTTCAGCAAAATGGGAACACAGTGACGAACTGAGCACGTGCAGGTATACGACAGTTGAAATACAGGCCTAATATGCGGCTTCATCTCGCGGTATATGTCGGCCAGTTCTTGTGCCTTACCAGAAACCGCATGTAGGTTCAACCTCGTGGTAGCCCGATGGCTTACATAAAATTGTAAAAGTTCGACTTAGTGTGCTGAGATGGAACGAAAACTAGAGAATGCTGCGTATATACGGGCAGTTCTAGTATAGGAATATATGATAGTGCACTCCAGAGAAGATAAGGAAAAAGAATAAAATTCGAGGCCGGATTGGAGGAAAACAGACGGAACATTCGTCATACAGTACACCAACAATGTTAAAGAAGAGAAAAGGTAGAGAGCCACAGACACTCAGGTTTCTGAAAAGGGGAGAGGGTGAGTTTCAAACGACGGAGGTCTTTTGTTGATGCGAACTAATAAAGCAGATATTGTTATAATCTACTTGAGTTTAATGTACTCGTTGTCTGATTGCCGACAGTGTACTGTGAGTATGTTGGTGGTCTACTCATCCGAGACGGTCGGCGAATTCGCGGCCCCACATACTGAAACGCCATATTATCATGTCAACACAATCTATGGCACCGATAGTTCCCTTGTGTACCGCGCGCATTTGTAATAACTGTTCGGTGAACTCTCGGACGCCCGTTCGAGTCGTACTCCTCCAGGTCGTCCGGTTTAACGTTAGCTCTTTCACACATCTAGAATCAATGTTACAACGCAAAAGACTCATCTGAATGAGATCCTGGTATATCCGCTTTCCACCACCAGGATTTCGTTTACCTGATTTCGGTTGTCCGTACAGCAGCTGTTTTGGAATACGGTCGTTGGCCATTCGACGAACGTGACCTAGTCAACGAAGCTGATTCAGCATCAGCATGGCTTTCATCCCGTTCATGTCCACTCGCCGCAGTTCACCGGAAACACGTCCAACCACTGAATACCCAGGATGCTTCTTAGACATTGCAGATTGAAACGGCTTTGGTAGTGTGATTTCCGCTGATATGTTGTCCAACTTCCATTGCCATACAACAGTACGGAATACACGATTGTGCGGTAGATACAGAGCTTTGTGGCCCTCTTCAGGCTGCGGTTCTTCCAGACACGTTTTTCAAGATATCCGAAAACAGCATTAGCCTTTGCCACACGAGTTCGTAACTCTCGGACCACAGGCAAATCTGATACCCGAATAGCATAAATCCACGCAGCTGTGGACAACATCCCCACTGATGCGAGTTTCAGGCTCAGATGCAGAAACAGCACATTCGCCCCGAGAAGGTTGGAAGAAGGAAAATATCTCATCGTGCATATACAAAGAGAGAGGGAGCAACGCAACAGTACCGATCACCGGCAACAATTAAATTTCAAAAGATAAGCGCAAGATCGGGAGCCAACCGTCTATAAAGTCAACGAACACATACACAGATGACCAAGACTACCGCAGAAACGAACACGTCACATACACGAAGCCAGACCAAGCGAGCAAAAACATCAAGCCGGGTGGAAACAACATGTTGTCACAGTCGACATCGAACGAGGGTGCTTTTTATCCGGCTGCCCCACTCTGGCCTACCTAGTATGGTCGGACCTGCAAGGACCGACGTCCCAGCCAGTACAGTCTGCCGGATCGAAACGTCACTCAAGCTTGAGCACCACATTAAGGTAGCAGGAAAGGTCAGACGCACATCAGGTCCCATTAAAAATGTTCACACTAAGAAAGGTCTGAAACAAAACGAGATTAGACATAACTTATCATGACCCGACTCCGTTGCACGAATTAAAAGATGATCCGTCCCACGGAGAGGATTTTCGACTCCAAGTCTTACGCAGCTAAACCCAACAACCGAATTGCAAGTCAAGGAAAACTTTTACATCAACTCATCTCTCCGTTATAACCCGCAAGCTTCCACTGATTCGGAACAATGCAAATCTTTTTCACTGTACGTTCGGGATTTTGGTAATTCCAAACATTTTGTTATCTAGTCTTGTTACTCACTTATATTTGATACACTGTCATTCACATATTATATACGAATATGAGCATTTTTTGTTGACGTTATCACCTTCTGATTGTAAATAAATTATATGTAAATATTTGACACACATGCGACGACTACAGTTGGAGGTGGCCATTCAACTTTAACACAACTAGCCATCTACCAGGTGAACCACGCAGAAGTTTATACGGTATTTACCGGAAACAAATATGCTTTCGGTGACTTGAATGCCAACACACAGTTGATAAGAAGTCACATCTGTCAACAAGACGAAATCCATGGGACTCGGCAGATGGTATAAAAATGGGTGATGTCTAATTTTTTTGTGATGTCTACGATTGTCCACCTTTCGTACGTTCTCTTATATTGGTAGCAATGCCATAACGAAAGTTTTTGCCTCTTTCAGATGGACGGACATGAAACAGATTTGAAACAGCTTCCTTGCTGTTGCAAGCATTCTGATTAGTGTTCTGTATAGTCTTGGTGAAACCAGAAGATTGACTAATGAGTTACTGTATAATAATCCAGCGTCTGAGCTAGGTAAAACACGATGTGGAACTTTGAACGTTGGTTGTAATGAGTTTCGAGGCTTATCACATTAAACAAACATTAGCGAAATATCTGAGAATTGATTGGGTTGATTAAATGTCATATTTTGCAGTGGGGATGATTAGCAAGTTACGAAGTTCTGCAAGCTGCTTGCGTGACTTATTAAGTCACGGAAGGCTGAAGTATGCCAAGTGGCAACTCCAGCTCGGCAGGACCAAAAGTCAAAAACTGTCAAAGCTTGTATAACGCTGGTCTAGTGGCAGAAAATTTCATCAGAGCCATATTGACCTTGTTGACATTCAGAGGCCCCACCTTTTCTGCAAGCTGCTTGGGAACTTCTACTGGCATCATGTTATCTGTGGTTTGGATGACCTATATCGACTGAGGATAATTCTTTGCTTTCACGATTATTATGGATTACGCCACTCTCAAAATTTTTCTGAACGTTTATCACATATCAAACTTCTCTCGCAATCAATGTTTTTTAGTGGTCGATCATATTTGATAAGAACTGAAAGGCTGAAGTAATGGGATGATTTTTGTCATGAAGCGTTCCTTTCGATCGACTTAAAAACAGATTATGTCATCGAGTAAAGAGTTAGTACCTAGCCGCCGAAATTCAATATCTAGAACGTTATTATCCAACGCGCTAGTAAATTCTGTCAACAACCTACCTAAGAAGACCAAAATGTCACTGAAGCTAGTTTTTGCGAGTGTCAAGGGACATTTGAATACACAGTAACAATGTATCACTTATCATAGTCTTACTATGATTAATGTTCTGTTCTGTGTTTGAAATGCAGCTTATTTAGTCCACACTTTTCTGTCTGTTCTAGAAAAATGTACGCGTCTGTCTGTAAGCAGATGATATTAATTTATTTGGTTCTTGAGTGAAAATATTTATGTTCTTATTCCCAATTTCTCATTGGAGGTCTGTGGGTCAAGTTGTTATTTTGTGTATATTCGAAGAACACTAGTTTGGGTTCTGGTAATTACATAAGACTCGCAACCAATGACTAATTACACTGTGCGCAGACAATACAGCCGAACATGGTATGATTGGTGGTAGGATCTAACGTTAGGGTATCAAACAAACTCATCAGAGAGAAGGTGTGAAAACCAAATGTTTGGCAATTCGAAGATTATATATATATATATATATATATATATATATATATATATCCTAGTCATTCTACTGTTTCGGGAAAAAATCTTAATGTTACGGTCATACGTTGATAAATTTAAAATTTTATTCAGTTCGGATGATTTTCAACTGGAACAATATGTCACTTAGCAACAGCCTTGACAACATTTTGTAAAATAAAAAATAAAACGTTCTCAACAGTAACACTGTTTGACCACCCGAATTGTGTGCAATATTTTAGGGGGTTAATTGTTTTCGTTCCATTTTGTAAGAAGTATAAAAACATACATGTGAAATGTTCATGATATCGCAAACATCTTCAGCCAGTCACGCATACGTAAAAGTGTTTTTTTTTGCCACAGCTTGGTTACAATTTTATGATGACGGGGTATTCCAGGAAATTCCCCCACAGGTGTTCGAATATTTCTGTCACATGCAATCTCATCAGAATAACTACAGAGTAGTTTGATAACTTCCACAGACTTGACTACTACGGTATCAAATTGTGTCTTATACTGGAAATCCATAAATGCATTTATATCTCTAAAACATTTTATATCATTCAAACGAATTTACCTCACAAACAACAAACACTATTTGTAAACTTTCTAGTTCTCAAATGGCTTCTAAAGTTAGTTGTTTATTTTGTGATAATAGAACTCAAAAATTGGACAACACCACCAACCAGCTCTAATGAATATTCGTTGTTAAGTCTTACTATCTTAGTGTGACAACCATTGTCAGTCAGTTGTAAAAACGTTTCGTTTTATCGTCTTATCTGGCTATTTTTGCGCATTATTACGTCAGATAACAAACTTTCTTCTCACGTTCACAGTGCTCGAGTGTAACAGTCAGTAGTTTGGGATAGAAATTGTTCGAAGTTAGTCCGACTGGCTTCAGGAACATAGGTCAAATAACTCGAATTTTCTATCAGGTATCATTTGCCTATTTTCTGGTTGCCTGTGATGAAATTCTATTCGATTCACTGCTTATCCATACCCAGACACAACAGACAATCCAGCAAGAGACCGATTCAAACATCACGTTTTGATACCACATTTAGTTTGACAGTTTCTGTTATTCGCTAAGTTCTTTGTTCTGTATTTCACCAGTCGGCTCACATCTCGTGACTTTGCTTGTGTCAGTATGATGTGTCACTAGTAGTCTGTGATTTGTTTAGCACTGATGTACATCCATGAATGAGGATTTTTGCCCCATAAATAACAACTGCTTGCTGTAAGTAGTCCGAAGTCTTCTCATCAATTACACGGTATGTTTCAGTTCAAGTACGATTTCGGGGCAATTCGAAGTTCCTGATTTCGAAGATTACACTGTCTGATGCCGTACATTTGTACTATCGCAGTTTTGCACTAGGTCTTTTAATTTGCTTTACTGGTTGTTCTAGGCTGGTTGTTGCCACTTTATCCGTCGACTAGAAAGCAGATTTATTCACAAATGTTACTCACTTGTGTCGTGGTATGCTACGGTGCCAAGGTGATTTCGGTAGATTCGCTATTTTAAATCCTTCGGTTACAACTTTCGCAGCTAATCAATAGGCAGGTATTAAAGTTTTTTTGTCTGTCAGGACAGATAATTGCATACTACCACCATACCGTACTCCTGTTGTACACTATACACGAATGTATACTCTTCGTTGGGCGCTTGTGTGCACTGTTCCCTTGTAGACCGAGTAGAACTGTTACTGACGGACTACGTTGTAGATCAACGGTGAAATCCAGCATAGCTTTTCCACAAAGTTCTACAACCAGTCTTCAATCTCGTTCAGGTTTCTATCTAAATGATTTTATTCTGACCTGGTTGTAGTACGACGACTGGTTGGAAAATCAATACCACCCATTTTCACTATCGTTGACGTTAGCGATTCTCTACACTCCACCTTTATACCTCGGCTACTAACAGCGTTGGAGAAAACGTAGACTTTTCATAGTAAATCATGTGACAAGTGGTTAATATATAAATAGATTGTGGGGAATGTGCAGTGCGGGGGTGTTAATCAATCGTGAAATATTATCACCCGTAAAACCGTTAGCGGTGCATTGTTCCTCGGAATATTTACCAGCTCCACCCTGTTTGCAACTGTTCATTTGAACTGTATGAATGCTTATGATATTCTTGAGTGTCGCCCACTTTGTAGACTGTTTGCATTGTCATTTCGGGTCTCATTAATGGCATACTCCAATTGACGGATGTCAAGCAAACCTTTCATACGTTAAATAAATGACCACAAGAAACACAACAAATGATCATTCATCAGTGGATTAAATTTAGTTTCTTTTATTTCGTGTTTTATTGATCAATCCCTTCTTTCTATACAGGAGCCTTTAGTAAAAGGTCAGTTAGTCCTAGGGGTTTCGAAAAGTATATTACGGTTGAGATATGTAGTATAGTTCATATTCCTCATTACTGCTTCCTCCTACTCCTCATTATCACCATCGTCATCACCATCATCATCATACCTCAAAGCTACTCTCATTCTCTCTTGTTATGTTCGTGTTGTGTAGTTTGATAATGTTCTTAAGTAAGATGTGGGTTTCATGTACTCCGTCACAAAATATTTTTTAATTACACACAGTTATTCTTTCTTTCTCCTGTGTAATTGGGTTAACTGAGTTTCATATTAAGTTTGCCACTTAACTGTGTAGTCGTGTAAAAATTGATGTCCGTATCTGACGGCAGTGAAGTTACTAAGCACTGCAACAAAAGTTGAAATAAAACTGATTAGAAAATTTGCAATTTGCAGGCTTTTACAGCCTAGTACTTGAATTTGTTTTTGTCTTTTTTTTCACGCGGAATTCAATAGGAAACTAAGTTTTTCTTAGGATTTTAAGTTAATGATACAAGTCAACAACAAAATTCGGATCACCATCTGAAAATATGTTGGTTTTTGTGTCAAAGTCTGAGGTGAAATATGACTAGCTGTCATTCGAAGTGGATTCAGGAAAAGCTGACCTAATTTTATTTCATCAGAGGAGTATGCTGACGTTTCGGTTAATCACGTCGGTCGAAACGTGAATCACACACACACACACACTGTATTCACTAGATAAACAGGAACTATTCAAAAGCAACTATCTGGCAAACGATCTTAAATTCTGCTCTAACTCGCACTAGCACACCAGGTTTCCATAACCGAGAACGTAGTATGTTTAGCTATTCAGCATGGTAATGTTGTGTATCATTTGCAGTTGTGGGACGCTTACTCAAAAACAGAACAGCTCGACATCTATCCTAGCGTGTGGCTAAGTACAATCCAAAGTGATCGAAACAACTGATAATGCATCAACCTCAATTTGGTGAACCGGTTGGTTGAAATCTCCCGTCAGTGATTGTTAGACACATCATGCCGGAATGTCACCAAATTGACCCAGTCAGTACATCAAGGCTGGTGTCGTGTAGTCAGAACTCGAATTTGCCGACTTGTAACAAAACAATCCTCATCCGAACGTATCAACAAACTTTGTGCTCACAAAACTTTTGAAGGCAACCTATCAAATTACTTTGGTCCTGATTACCTAACAATAGGAGGGATCATATACGTGTATAATCACTATTTGTCCATATAATATCGATATTTTGAGTTCACAATTGTCGAGGTAAAACGAGATGTTAGTCTATTGCAGTGTATTTCTTCGTTGTGCTCTGATAACGGGAGTACAGTAAACGGTTCTGGGCATCCTCAATCGACCTGTATTGCCGAATGCATTGGTCCGGATATGACAGAGAATATACTCTGTCACTCTGTCTCACCTGCACGCAACAGACCGTGTTAATGTCTTCTACCTCGTGTAACGTGGTATACTGTTGCCACCTCTGCTAGTCGCATGACTTAATCAGTCTATGGCTAGTGGTTTATCGCAGTTCCTTTCTTTCAGGATTCATTGTCAAATCCCTCGTTTAGACAGAACCTTATCTATAATGTCTCAGCCCTTTGTGCCTTACAAATTTGGTTTCACAGTATCACCATATCCAGACTTGTCTTAGTAGCTAAGAAGTAAATTAGTATGATAGCACTTCTGGATCCGCGCGTAGCAACTACATAGGTCCATGTGTCCGACATACCAAGCTCTCCGGGACGCTCTTACTCGGCTGGTTGTTATAGCAGCAAATACGTATTCGTAGTAGTGATTTAATCATGAATTGTTAAGTATGCAAACATTATTGAGCACGCAGGTGAATGGACATTAGGCATACTTTAAAACACTAGTTGTTCAGAGGACCTTATTTTCGATTAGGCAAGAAACATTATCAACGTCCTTCCGTGTAAGCTTCACAACACTGGGAACATTGACTTTCGAAGGAGGGATCATGTAAAGGGGTGCGATGACGTTGTTATTGTTCCTGAATGTGTAAATTGTGCACATGATTCATCTAGCTTCTAGCTCATGTTTCCCTGTATCTCTTTATTCTTCCAGATGCATTGCCGAACCTGTCGTTTTGGAGTAACATAAGTTGTCTCGGTAATTTCAATCCGTTTTGTGTTATGTCAAGCATATCCAGACGTTATTGTACGTTGAACCTAAACTGTAAACAACCTAGATGTCTGAGCACTGTTCAAAGTCTAGTGATCGGATATAAAAATTAAAGTTATTCCATTTTCTACTTCATTCTCTATTTAATATCATAACATTGGCTGAGGATTATGAAGTCACTTCTTTCTCTCAGGCTTTGTGTAATACGGACAAACTGGAACATTCGCTGTCACGAAGTGTAACTCAGATCACATTGTGAATCAGTGCGTGAGAGTAATCAGGCTATGGTACTACATTTTTGACCGACAACACTAGAGATTAGAAGCAGTGCGATACAATTTCTGATATGAACTTCCCTATTAACTACACGCTGAAAGAGACCGCGTTCATTCTTCTCTCCTCAGTAGAAAACTTCTCATCACACAGACGTTTATCGTCTTTTTTCCAAGTCTGAACTCTAAAGTTCGACGCCAAAAGTAGGAAATTCATGAAAAAAACCTAATAAGCTTGTTCAATCGAGACCAGTTAAATTATTTCCGCCGATATTTCTTTGACACTAAAACAATACTTCCGAGCGTTAAGTATTATTTGCCAACCTTTTCTATGGAGCACCATTAAAATGCATTAGACATTAATTATGCAAGTTCCTAACTGATAATTGGTCGAGAGATTGGGTATTCCCGAACGGAAGTGAACAATCAATACGACCTCAGTAACCTGTGGTTGGACAACCATGACAGTAACAACAGCTGATGTTCCTCACACGTTCACATATGATAATGCAATTCTACTCACCTTGAGATTAAAACAGTAGAGAACAACACGTCGGCTTCACTGTCGCCAGCGCCCGAATATACCGTATTATTGAATGTCCAAGTAATTTTCTGGTTAACAATTCAGCCCACCTCATTTTCAAATTCTTTTTAGTCATGTGTTGAATGTCACTCACAGATGATTGCAGCTGTAGCATTTCCGTAGATATTTCAGTTAGCCTGTTTCAGATTTTGCTCTTATTACAGCTTGTCAGTAGCGCATACCTTTGTCATGGTCGGAACCAGAACTTCGCCCACGTATTCCTGAGACACTTGTGTTTAGCATACAATTAAACTGAGACTAGGGCGCTTGACTATTAGAAGATTAACCTACAGCGATTGATGTTTCCAAGTTAATTCACGCTTGCAGGCATTCGTACATGTCACAAATGTCCAAAATCTGACAACCTGTCCAATATCCTGAAAAAGTTATAACAAATAGGGATTTGCGGAAAATAAAAGTTGGATGAGCAATTACTGACAAGGTACTTATACACAAAACGAGAAAGTTCATTTTATGCCAATATTTTTGTTGGGAGACAAAATGATGTATTAATTACAGTGATTAATTAATTAATTACAGTGACTGTCCATCGTTATTGATAGGTTGCTGACGACTTGGATTATTATACACTGTGCACATTAGCTTTTAACATACAACTTCAGATGTGCCTTTCTGCTGACTCATTTTGAACGGAAGTGTAAGATATCAGCTTTTTTGTTAGACAAGGTTGGGAAATGCATGTTTGATAATACGGACCGAGTAGTTCGGTTTGCTCATTCTACACTCAGGTGGTTGGGACAAGATCAGAGAATGACAGGTAGACATTTATTATGTCCATCCATCTTTGTCAGTGTTCCAGTCGACTGATGTAGTGTGTAAAGTCTATTGCAGAATAATGTCAGAGCAAGAAGTGGGGGAATAAATGTCAAAATTTAAGACCTAAAATATGTCACATAGTTCGTGTTAATAGTCCCACAAGGACACAATAGTAGGTAAAAGACAACTCTATCTGGTAGACAACTTTTTTTAATAAAGCAATGTGAAAACTTACTTGACATGGGCTATACAAATTTTTGTCCCTTGTTCTAATCCAGACGCATTCCGAGATATCAAATATGTTTTACTGCCCAACAATTTTACATACTAATAAATGATAGATGATCTGGGGTTTGGACAGTTGAGATTAAAACCGTACAGTTATTGAAACTTTCAAGGACGTGATAAGACTATCAATGATTTATAAAATGGCGATTGTGGCTGAATGTATACACGTGATATATCAGTCATGCCGTGGAGTATGAAAATAGTGAACGAATTATGAATACCTTATTCATCGTAAAAATTCAAAAACAGAATTTCAAACTCCTGTTCTGTCTAGGACACACCTTACAGACAAGGCATGTCAAACAATTAAATGCACATCCAATGCTATTTCATGGAGTGAACTAGTCCAGACTGTTAACTGGTTGCAGAGTTTACTACCAAATGTGAGTGTTGCTCACCCCAAAACGGGATCCAAGAAGTATTGCTGTACTATAATGTTTATGAAATTAGTGATCTACAGGAGTTCACGAGTGGTTGCCTTATAGCTTTGGAAAATCGATTCATTGGTTTTATGTATTGACGGCAGAACAGGGTTTTGAAGACAAGTCGATCCAAGAATAGTGATTTGCAGCTACAATTCTAGGAGGGTGCAGATCATACATGTCTGCTAATTCATCTCTATATCGAACTGGGAACTTGGTTCCGGGGGCACATCATGCTTCTCAGTCATGTCGTATGCAGTCATGCTTCAGTCTGAGAATATCTATGAATTATCTACCGAACTGACTCGTTATGTATCTCACCAGGTAGATCAGTTCTTTAACCTCGCTATACATATTGGGCTTCCAAAAAACCTACTGTTTCTTTTGTATACCTAATTAACATGATAGGTTACACAAACGAACAAACGTGTCACAACAGATGGGATAAACCGATTGAATGTTGATTCTAAGCAAGACTGCAGTGTCAGAACGTGGATGCTTAGTAACGGTGCTTAGTACATTTCCAATTTGAACTGATTACGATTTAATGTCATTTCTTTTCCCAGGTTTGCCAATTCACCAATCAGCACAGATGTTACATGGTGGTGGGAATCCATGTGCCTCAGACTGTCCTAAGTTTGTCTTAAAAGAAATCATGGAAAAATTGTATTCTTACACACCAGCTTTCCGGACGATTTGTTTGCACTCTACATAGTGTAATTACAGCGATTTCTCATTACTTAAGCTCAACTCATGTCAGACAGTAATTATCAATTTTTCAAACAGACTTTCCTGCCGACCTCGCGCAAAAACACTGCAAAACATGCATTTGCTTTTTAGTGGAGCTCGCCAGTAATGCATATCTTTTCCATGACCGTCATTTAAACTGCTGTCAGTGTTTTGTAAGGCAACCGCTTTGACCGTGCTGCGCCACTGACACCAAGTTGGGCATGAGTAAATTATCCTATGTAAGTCGTCAACCCCATTTGCTCGTGAGTAATGCTGAGTTTGCTCAACAGGAGACAATATCTGCTCTAGTGATCCCAGTCCATGATCCAACCAGTATGACATCTCAGTTACGTTGAGTGATGTACAATACTGACGAGTTCTAACGGCAGGGAAAATTAAGCGCGGTGTCTATTTTTGAATAGAGCAAATGGGGACTTGTGATCAAACGTGCGTTGTTCGTATTAAACCAATCAAATTTCCTACCTCTGCGATGTTGTCAATCGATCAGCAGGAAATCAGTTGTGTAAGTATTTTATTATTGCACAAACAACAAACACTATCAAGTGATCGTAACGTCTGATAACGAAACCCGACCTGGAAACAAATTTTCTGGTCGATATATATATTCTGATCACACCACTGTCCACACAAATCGATCCCGATCCGATGAATAATATGGTTTTTGCTGTTGATTGGTTCACCACCTTTTTTTCATTACCTGTAGTTATTACCACATTTAGCTAATTGACTTTGATCGCATTTTTTATACTTAAATCATTTTCTAGAGGACTAGATGATTACCGGAATTTTATCACACAGTGCAGTCGATAGTATCGTAATGAAATAAAAACTTTCCACAACTGTTAGCGAATTGTTCCTGCTCGTTCTTCTTTCCGTTTATGTTCAACCTGTTCACCAATGATTTTTCTCCGTAATTTATTTTAGTGGTTATTGCTATCCAGAAATTGGTGGAATCTGGCCTCAAAGGCATACTTTTGGGATTGATTGGTGACGTGGCTCATAAGTTCACCTAGGCATTTAGAACTGTCACAGTTAGTGATAACATTATTGACAAAAGTTGACTTCTAGTGTTATGACGTTCTGTTACACCTCTGATATCAACAGACAGTGCATGACCTGTGTTAGCAATGTATTGTATGTGTATACAAAATTGGTAAGTGTTAGTTAACATCATCGACTTGTTTCATTGTTGTGACAGACTTTGTCCACCGAAAAATCGACCCCATCTGCCCAATTAATGGAACCCGATCGGCAGTTCGATTGTCTGTGCACACTGTAAAATTTGTCACTCGATTTCAGCGATCACCTTACGCTGTATGAGTGTCAACAAAAACCATCCGGTTGATCAGATGGATTGTCTGATCCTAGTGTAAAACCCATCAATGGGGGTAGTCCCAGTCACTGATATGCAGCCTAATCAGTGATCTACTGTCTGTCCAGCTGACATTTTCGTCAACTTCACCCACGAATGGAACCCATTCAGACGTACTGATGTGTCGTCTAGTTTTGTACTAAATTTTGAGTTATAAATCCCACATCTTTTCAGTCATGGATATGTTTATCCAATCGGCAGCCAGGTCACATGATTTGTGGTTGAATAAACAAATGGAACTCAATACTTCTTTTGTTTTTTATTTTGAAGAAAATTCTTTTAGTAAACCATTAATTTGCATTGTGTGATTCGGACTTACATGCACCGGTCGTACACCAACGATTTCAAGGTGAACTTTTAACCTCTTTAAATAAGTGGAATGAGAAGAACACAGTGTTACAAACCAGTTGTAGTACCGAACGTTGAATATCACAACCTGCTCTTAACCTTGTGTTATTCTCAATCCTTTTATTAAAAAATAGCAATCACGGTGCTCAACTAGTTTGACTTCGTTCTTAGTAAATGCATCGTGGATATTTTACAGAAATTTGAGGTCATGACACGGACTCTGTTCTAAGGT
This sequence comes from Paragonimus heterotremus, assembly GCA_013368495.1. Taxonomy (NCBI): domain Eukaryota; kingdom Metazoa; phylum Platyhelminthes; class Trematoda; order Plagiorchiida; family Troglotrematidae; genus Paragonimus; species Paragonimus heterotremus. The sequence continues at coordinate 167,616 of LUCH01000623.1, read as the reverse complement.
TTCTGACTGATTCCGCCCATCCGACATGCTGCCAAAGTTGATCTTTCTACTTGTTTCCTCTTCGCACCGATTCCTGTCAATGGCTGCCTATCTGATTTCACATACCGTCCGTACTTTTTCGGCTTTGAGTTTCTGCTATTCTGCAGACCTGCTTCAGGGTATTTCATAGAATATAGCACAGTGTGAGTCTTCGATTTGTTCCCCAGTGATACCCGTTCATTTTATATGCTTTGTAAAGCCAGGGTACTAACTGTAAATCATCGATCAGGGAGGTCGTAAGTAATTTGAATATCGATGTTATTATAATCGTGATAAAAGATACGCCTCACCATGTCTTGAACTTACCTGGATCTGAACTTGATTACTCATAGTATCTGTGTTTTGTATTCTAACGCCAATGATTCCGATTATCGCGTTGGATTGGATTGGGCGCTTATTGAATAACTCTTGTTCTATGGAAGTCCTGATTGTTGAATTAACGCAGTAGATTAGCAGACACGGAAAAGGCCCTTGACCTATACGATTAGCTTGGAAGCTTCATGGTCTTAGGTCAGTGTGCTGCTTGTATATCTCTTATGTCAAAATAAATGTTTCATTCAGTAAAGCTGGAAGCATATGAGCACTTTCCCTTAATCTGGCGAGCGTGGTGTGCACAAGAAAAATTGTACCATTCTTTTGACTTGTTTTATGTAATTCCAGGTGAATGCAGGCACAACTTCTAACCGACCGGTTCTGGCAAACGGATCCTCTTGTTTGGATTGTATATCTATTCCGGACTCCAACTGCTTAACGAGCCACTGAATCTGTAATTCTGCCTGGTCAGCAAAAATTAGTATCCCAATTGGAGTTATGCACCAAATATGAAGCGACCGGGCCGATTAGGACATATTGTGGTGGACTGTCAGTCAGGAAGTGTGAGCATTCCAACTCTCGGTGGAATACTTCAACACAGGGGAGGTGCGTTCAAAAACCCACAGCAAGCGGATGGAGGACGGCGTGTGCGACCGGATGAGTCGTCGCTCGACCGGATCGGGCTAACGGGCGAGACGTAACAGCCGAAATAGGATGGATGACCAAATTGGAGGCGTGATTATTCCAACACTCTCAGGAATATCTCGGCACGGCTGTGGAGTACGGTCAAAGCCCACAGTGGATGGACGGAGGACAGCACGGGCGACCGGACAAGCCATCGCTCAACGAAATCGGATCAACGGACGAGGACTAGCGGGTGGAAAACCCCCGAATAGAAGGTGCCAATTACACACCCAAACTAGGTAGATGTGCACACGACGTGTGGGCGGAAACCGGGGGGTGTTGTGAGCTGGAATTGTGACTCAAAATCGCGAGCGCACGTGTGGCATGGTAACTAGCAGGTTGGACGATGAAATTTGTGCTTTATTGGACGCCTTTTCGCTAAAATGTGTTAAGTCGGAGGTCTGCCGATCATTTTTAAATTTCATTTGCGTCAGAAGTAGCTACAACTCAGTCACATCAGCCCACTCATTGGTGTCATATTGTGTCATGCATACTCACTATTTAGAAAAATTATGTACGTGTTAGGGATGTGATCCACAGAGGACCAGCTTTATTTTGATGTATAATACATGTTCCTGTGTTGGTAATTATACCTGTCCGAAATAAAATGGCATTACTTTTTGACTCCCCGTCGTAACAGAAATAACCAAATTCTTATTTCATGAGCAAACCGGAAGCCATTTAAGTGAGTGAAGCCGTAACAAAGAATTGACAATTCCTAGACTGTACATAAAAGTTATAGTTAACCTCATCCTGAGAGATTCCAATATGAACATTGCAGAATTAACGTTTGTTTTGACTCATAACAATTTTAAATTTTTCAGAATCAAAACACAGCGATCATGCATTCTTTTCCGGATATTGGTTCACTGATAATAGAACATAGTGAAAACCAGCGAACAGTTTACATACTTGGAGTGGTTAGTGTACACAATTTGACAGTTTCGTTCCGTTAAGTCAAAACTAAAATCTTTTGTGATACCTAGCCAGATCGTCCTCCTCATAGACAACAATACATCATAGGGGACTGATCAATGCCTCATCGCCAAACAACTGTGATAAGGCAGAACGAGCTGTAATTAGATAGCAGAAGGGAAAAAAGGAATGAGCATCAATTAAGGAGAATATCTATCAATCTATCTATCTATCAATCTATCTACCTATCTATCTATCTATCTATCTATTTCTACCGCTGATATTTCGCAAGCTAAACTGGACTGTCTGCAGGAGATATTTGTTCAGGTGAGCTATGTGACACGCTTTGTTCAGAAAACTGAGCAAATGATTAGACTGATACCAGAGTCATTTTCCTTCAATAAAACTGTGCATCAACTGGTTCATCTTTTAGAGGGTTGGCTGAAGTAAGCGCAGTAAGGTCCAGGAGGTCAATCGAAACCACTTATTTTGCAGCATGATTGCATATGGGTTTTTGTTCAATCCCACAGCTCAAAAACACATTTCCGTGTGTACTCACTTATTTGTTTTTGTCTAGCATTAATTATTAGTCGTAGGACAAAGCGACTGTCTGTTGGAGTACGTGAACATCATCCTGCCTGGATAAACAATGGTGTAGTTGAAACAGTATCAAGATCAGTTACTGCTCATTTGACAGACTCCTTTCGTTCTGTTGGTAAAACTATTAACGTGTTGTAATTGGCAGGACTGTCGAATACACTTTGGTGTTACCAGTTTAGACGATCAGATAACAAGTTTGCAAGGTCTAAACTAAGGCCGATGAAAATGTAGTCGGCATACTCGCCTGACGGATACGACAGCTTAGTGGTCGCTCCAGTTGTTGTGACTGATCTCTTCCTACCAGGTAAAACCGGAACAGTTTACAGCGAGACGTTTCCTTTTGTGGATATTTTCCAAAGTTTAATTCTTTTTCCAGAAATGCGAACCCGATACACCATTCCCGTAGAACCGAAGGCCATAATCCAGTACAGTTAAGGTTACGAAATCAACCAACAACAACATTGAAGACAGCTATTATGTACGCTCTGAGTAAAAATTTCTGTCGGAAGGTCTCCCAATATTGAGAATATATAAAACTGTATGCATATTTCGGAGAAAAGTCAACAAAATCCATCAAAATTTTAAACTTACTAAACAGAAGTTACTATGAACTTAGATTGAAGCCAACTTAACCATGCTGCATATGTTTGGACAGAAAAATGGATAACAGTTTCCTATGCTTAGACCGTATTGATCATACTGACATATTACACACTCACTGAATACCATTCATTCTTTGCTTAACCAACGTTCTCACGCATCCGACGTATTCAACGTCTCTTAGTCCAACAGGACACCACATTCCGATCACAGCTGGACAAAAAATGAACAACGCAGTCAAGGTGAACTTTTGAGGAAAGAGCAAGAGTTTTCAGCTCCAGACTACTCAAGCTCCTATAGGGATATCATGAATGTGTCAGTGCATTAATTCCGTGACAAAGCCCTTTATCCGGAAAGATATTATTGAAAACAAATGTTCTCGTGGTAAATCCCTGCAGCTCGAATAACTAGAGAGGTAGTTCAGTTCTTTTAGTTAGGTAGATAGCAGCTGGTTCATGGACTAAGTCACCAACACCCCACACCGTGGGACTGCTCATGATAACATTGAATAGCTCATCTTTTATTTATCACGTCTAATGTTTCAGTTAGTTTTTCACAACGAAATCAACTCTTCTTAATCCATATCTCAGTTCATCGCCAGATTTTCGTTTGTGACGGTCAGCGTGTCGAATGTGGTGGAATCGTATTGAATCGACTGAAATGATGGTCAAGTGACTGAACAGTATTCAGCAGGATTCACGTCTATGATTCATACCGAGAAATAGTAAATAACGACAACTTCTTCCACTTACAATAAGTAACTGGCTATTCAGCCGATGCATGCGCCCAACTGTAAGAAAATGCTGATGAGGCCGTGTTCTGTAACGTCAGGTTCAAGCCAGCTAATCCCTACCAGCAGTCAATGTCAAGTTTTACGTTCAAGTAGCGTTTACTTCCGTACCGAGTGCTAGAGAGACACTATCGAGACTGTCTCTCGTTCGTACGTCTGGCTTACAGTACTTCGCTCGGATCCAATAATTTTCCACACATTGCAATTATCCATAACGGTTGGTTTTGGTTGAGTTGTGTCAGAACGAAAGGCCTTGTGATCAGTCGGTTGTATGTGTATTTTGGTATTGTGGCACCTAGAATTTACGTCTTGGTTAGGCCTAAGAGTTCCAGTAATGCTGAGCTGTAGCAAGAGTGAGTGTGTACTCGTGTGCCTCTTTTGTAACGAGCCAACTCAGTGCCTAATCCCACTAACACTCAAAGAACGGAGGAGGGAGTCAATCGTAAACTAAAACAGCTAAAGAAAAAAATGCCGTTAGTGTTGTTCAGTTCAATTTTCGATAAGTACCATGGACACACGCACTGCGCACGTGTATGAATTGCCTGAAAAACACATACCACGTTTTACTTTTAGCCATCATGTCCACTTACAAGACGGAACAACTTATTCCGTTGGTTAGTCGATTTATTTGAGCTGATCAGAAGAAGTTACATTAAGTGCGATGTTAAAGTTGATTCATAACTTGCATACATGGTTCCCATGTTCTAGCCAGGTTAGTGTTTATCTGTTGTGATAGCCCAGCACATTATCATCTCGATCTATTGAACAAGTTGTGAGATTCACGAACTTGGTTCGAAAAGTGCAGCTTCATTTTCTATTCCGCCGGTTGAATTCAATTTACCGTTGCTTCTGTGTACACATAACGCGAGCGGCAAGTTTGAAACATTTGCTTCCCGACAAGCGGATGTTTTTGCAAGGGACAGTCCGTTCAGCCTCTATCTAGCGAGGTTTTTCACGACTAAATTAAAATCCTCCTGGAGTGAGATTCTTCCAGAACTATTGTTATACAAATGATACACTTCTACTGAATTTACAGTGAATACCAGTAAGTTGCTGAGGGATCTAACGTAGCCACCAGTCAGTTTATGAGCAACATGCGAGGCTGAAGTGCACGACTCTGCTTTGAGCTTCGACGTGTTGCTAACTTGCAGGTTAGATGAAACGAAAGGGTGATCTGCATGCAAAACATCTATGTAGACAGAACAGCTAATGCATTTGGTTGATTATCACCCCCACACAATGCAGGTCTAATAAGAACGTCACCTTACGGAACACGTAACTTACCCACAGAGTAAAACTTTCCACCAGAATATGACAAACTGATAAACATGTTGCAGGTTAATTCGGATTCAATGGCGAAGATTCAGAGATTAGGGTGATTTCAGAAGTGAATACCACTCACACTTGATAACAGTCTTTCCATTCAGATAAGCCTATCGGCTAGCCCACTTCGAAAAGAAACATTAGACTCGAGCTTGGCTATTGTTAGAGCTCATCAGCTCATCAGTTCATTCTCCTTTCGAAACGATTGGATAAGCTGAACACTATTGATACAAGATTGTGGTTGAAAGTTTGGGTTTGATTATTCGGTCATGCCTATTGTGGGGTTGCTGGCGTTGTGGTTAGCATGATAGTCTCACAACCACGAAGGTCAGAGTACAAACTACTATCCGGACAAGGACATGCACTGCTGGTTAGCTCTAATAAGAGCGAAACTCGAGTCTAGTGCTTCCTTTCGAATTGGTCTAGCCGAAAGGCTTATCTGAATGCAAAGACTGCGACCAAGTGGTGTTCAAGTTTGAAATAATCAGTATTCATCGCAGTTTTATTAAAAAATACAATGGTGCATTACACGCCGAATGCAGTTAAAAAACGAAGCGTAAAAGTAAAGTTTACTCGGAATTCCCGTCTTCAGGTGGTTGTTAGACAACGGCGACGGGAAGACGTTTGCCAATAAAGTGAGGATGAACGATCACACCATAATGCTCGCACTACTGTTCACCATTCGGGCAGAGGCACGCCTTTGAGTATGGATGTAACCAAGAGAAAACACGTGGAGGAACATCGGAATTCATTGTGGCATGAAAAGGTGCTTTCGGCGCATGAACTGGCATTGGTAGCAACGACGTCCCTAGATCAATGTTAGGTGCAAATGAGTGTTTCGATTTGTGCGTACTCTTCTTGGGTTGATTTGCCGAACAAACCTTTTCTGTGTCATCTGTGTTCTTGGCTCATAACGTCAGCCATCTCATCGAAAATTCAGAAAGCTGCGAGAGTACGGGTAGTCTAACGCATCAGAACCTTGCTTGTCCTATGGAGTTCAAGCAACTAACTAACGTTTATCACCTCTCATTCATTATACAAACTCTTGCATGATTGTCATATGAGCCACACAGGGAGGAAGAACGAACCAGTATAGTGAGGAGGAGCAATCATACTATACTACTCACACCACTGTTATTCAGTGGTTGGTCCAGAGTATAGACTTTGACATTAAAGTCGCCGAAGGAAAAATACAGGAAGAAACATCGGAGTGCAGCATCACATGAGATGGTTCTTGATACGCAAAGGAACGCAAAGAAACTGAGCATTGATATCTGTGGGAACTGTGCCGCTCTGGGCCAAGTACCGTGTGCAGATGAGTGTTTTTGTTTATTGTCTTGTTGAAACGCATAAGTTGTGTTGCTTTCCTGAATAAATAACTCTTGCATCATCCGCGTCCTTGGCTCAGAACATAAGTAGTTGCTGGTATCAAAAAACTTGTTCTAAAAGGTTTAAAAACCATATGAAGTCAATAGACCTGTGTATTAACGTTGACTAAGGAAACCCGGCTCCATCCATTGTTGTATATCTAGTACAAACGTAACACGGAATCAGTGTTCACAACGTGGTTTTCGTGTCACTTTTGATAAACCGAAACTCTATCCTTCAGTTTGTTGGCGACTTGATAAATGAATGGTAAATTCCGTGTTTATTCAGAGCTAGTTTGCTCCAGCTCACCGACCAACCTGGTAGCCACCAATCCGTGCTTTGTTATTTTACGCTATTTGCCCTCATACTTTTCTCCTCATCTCCCTGTCTGGTCTCCTTATCTGTGATTTTTTTGTTCGGAGGCTCACAGAACATTACATCTTGGTGTAGGATCAAAGTGGATTTGAAGTTAATCCGAAGTAGGTCGTATGATTTACATTATCCCACGAGTCTATTCAGATTCATTGAGGAAAACTGTTTTGAATGATGTCTGGAGATGTCTGGCACGTGTGCAAATGTGAATTGAGTTCAGTTCGAGAGAATGCGAATTTGACAAAAAAAGAGATAGATACGGTTATTTTTGGCTTATGTGGTCTAGCTGAAAAGTAAGTTTAACTTTCACATTCCTGTGTCAACACTCTACCCTTTGATATCCGGAGAAATGACTGATTTTCCCGACGTCCAGATGTCTGACTAAATATTTGGCTAACTTAACAACATACAACCTGCATCCTGACTATACTGACGCTATGTAGCATTCAGTCATTAAACCTGAAACCGAGTTTCGGTGAATTAGACAAAACACTAATAAAACAATGTGACCTCCACTGTATAGCTTTCACGAAAATCAGTGAAAAACCGGTGCAATTAAAACTGGGGTTATGAACGATTTGTTCATATTTGAAGAACTGACATCTGAATTGATATTTCAGTCAGACTTCCGATAAGTGCTTATGAACCCAAACTGATGAGAGTCGTTCGATTAAACGAACCAGTAAAATTGAATTCGAAAACTCATAGCCGTGAGTCCGGATTACTGTGAGATGCATTCAAGTGCATTAAAAGTTCGAAATCGGAGAAGATAGTTGTGAGCATGTAGACAAAATCACACAGTTCTATAGGTGATAGGCTGAAACAGATAGCACATTGCAATTGTTTACTGCCGAAATTTTCATTGAACAATGAAGGTCGCATAAAAATCAAGTTGTTTACCGGTTTACGTTTAAATCCTACTACTGCAGATTTTAACACATTTGAACGCACATCACAAAACAATCCTGACTCACGAATATGAGTTTTCAAAATTAGTTTTGCTTATTCGTTCAACCAAATGACTCTCATCAGTTTTGGTTCATAAGCACTTATCGAGAAGTCCGACTAAAATGTCAGTTCTTTACATATAAGTGAGCTGTTCATAATTCGAGGTTTAACGGCAACGTAAGCTGACTGGTTTTCGTAAAAGTTATACAGAAGAAGCCACAGTATTTTATCAGTGCGTCTGTAATTCAGTGAAACTCAATTTCAGATTTTTTGATTGACAAACCGCTTTCAAATACTACATCATGCCACTGACTAAACTTTTCTGCCAAGAAACCTGTTATCGACCTCGAAAGAGCCACCAGAAATTTAGATAGGATACCGAACAACTCACATCCCTCACAAAACCTTTTTCTTCTTTTGAGTTACTTGCTTTCATTGAGGGCTCAAATACTTCTGGAGAACTCATTCGCTTGAAATTCAGCAAAGCATGTGCACCTGACGGTCTGTCGTCAGTTGGTCTTGACGGACGTGCTTGCGTTTCATGCTAACTTCCAAATGAGTTGCTCATCGTATATTTTACGCAGTGCAAACTTGTTGATTGTTAGGAGACGGCACACATCACAATTCCCAAAAGAGAACAACTACATTGTATCAAAGTTCGTGTATGTCTGTAGCATTGAAGGCCGTCGAGAAACTAAGTCCTATTCAAGTGAAATCCCAAGTGAATATCATGGGCCCTAAGCAATTCGCCAATCGCCACTCACGCTCAGCCTTTAATGCTCTCGTTTGTTTGGTTTATACCACTCTATTCTCGTTCAAGAGGAAATCTAGAGTTGTTTGCGTAAGCTTTCCAGACTGCAAAGGTGCACTTAGAAACATTTCGAATTCTTAACAAAGCTGGTATTTAAACTTTAATGATCGATTTTTCTCCAATTACCTTACGAGACGCGGCCAATTTGTCCAAGTTGTTAGTCAAGCCTCATTGCCACTTATCAATGCTCCCGGTTTTCTACAAAAGTTAATCATCTCCTCGTTTTTATTCTCATATGATACAACATCCATGCCCACTATTGATCACATCTTTGATTATGCCGTGTTAGACATCAAACGCCCAAAGAAAATTACTTCAGTTACTTGGACAGTGTATCATCAGTTTCAAATTGGCCAGAGCCCAGTAGAGTGTCTTTTGACACATGCAGATAAATTTATGTGATGTTCTCTTTTATGACTGTGATTCAGTATGAATAGCTTTCCACTTTACGTCCAAACTCTTCCTGTACTCGCTCCTACTGAATATCTAGAGATTACTTTGAGTAACAACATAACATGTCAATAACACGATAATGATGTTTCATCAGAGTTACATTTTACGTCTAGCGTTTGGAGTTTCTCTCCATTCCGCATGTTATAATTAGTTAAGTTATCAGCGCGTGTTTTCCCCCGACAGAGGTGTCGTCCACTAGTCGTTTCTCTTGGTTTGTTGCTATAAACGCCAGAAAATTACAGTGGTTCGAACAGGGAGCGAAAGGTATCCGGCAGAACATAGATTCCCTCTCGAAGATGAACAGAACCATAAATTTTAGTTACGAAAACTAACGCGTCTGACTCTCCTAATCGCTCTCAAGTCATTGTGGAAGACGAGTTCAAAGTCTAATGGAGAACAATTCATGAGTATACACAGGACACGACGACTTGCAAATAACACTCTGGAATCAGAACTCTGAAGGGCAGTTACCAAAATCAGTAGTCATAGTCATAAAGTAACCAGTGCGCATTACGGATTAAGTGTGGTGTAGAACTTCCTGAATATCAAAATTTCTGTCTGTTGATGCTGCTACGCCCCTACTCGCGATTGATCACTTGCCGTTGTTAGTTTCACTTTCAAGATGTTAAACCATCTCTCCCCAGTTGTTGCTTCCAGTTTATGTGTCAACATTTCTGTTAATACCTGTCACTCGCTGTGGCCATGGCTTTCCTAGTGGCCCTCGTTACAGTGTCATTAACTAATCGATCATCCCGAATCCCAGGTATTCAGCAATGCGTCTAATTGATCCGATTGTATTTCGCCGACCCACTTCCATCTATCGTTAATTGTCGGGGATCATTTTCTCAATGATACGCTTTGTGCATGAAAATGGAGGATCAGATAAGTATGCCTGAGGCGCAAAATACATAAAATCATGAAACTCATGGGAGAGTTAAGGAAAGCAGTCGCAGACGACATCAAATGTCAAAACATCTACTGATTTAGTTTCGTGGTTAATTCAGGAAGGACAAAGCTGGGTTTGTGTGGAAATCCTGCTAAGTAAGGAATGACGGAGGAATAGAAAAACTGGGTACGTTTTGTACTGGGATCTAGTGGAAGATGCAGATGGATCCAAGTATAACGAATGGGCTTGACAAATAGGATTTTTTGCTGAAAGTTGCTCGCGTATCATGAAATTACGAGAAGCAATAAATAAACAAATTGTTTGCGGGATTGTCACTGTAACGGGATAGATATTTCGAAGAAGTGACAAGAAGTACCAAGTCCCTCGACAACAAATCAGGGAAGACAACTGGCGAACAGTACATTCGTTGAGGAGCACACGAGCCAATCAAACGGTGTGAAATGGTGATAGGATTTAAGCACCAGACTAATACATCCGTCAACGATGGGTGATCCATTGTCCCGTTTGTGCTGTTTGCGTGCCTATTGATCAGTAGCTATCTATTTGAATTTGTCGTTCTATCGATCGCTAGAACTAATCGTTCACATATGTCAACAAGGTTAGAAAGCTATTTACAATGACCCAGAATAAGTGTTCACGATAGATTCCACTACTCTAGTGAAGATGAGCGATCTTATTACACTACTCATACCGCGGCTATTCAGTAGTAGAGCCAGAGCATATAGTTTGACATCGTACAAGCCACAGGAAGAATGCAGGAAGGATCATCAGAGTGCAGCATCGCCCATAATGGTCTCTGCTACTTACTGGAACTGAGCATTGAGGTCTGTGGCAGCCGAGACGGTCTGAGGTTGAATACCGCATGCAAATGAATGGTTTTGTGTCTAATTTTGTTTAAATGTTTAACTCATGTGTTGCTTTGTCGAATAAACAACCCTTGTGCCATCCGCGTTCTTGGATCACAACGCTAGATCCGTTGTAGGTTGGACGAAGTTTCCTTTTGAATGACGAAAGAATTCCAGCGAGTTCGCTTCTTCCGGTGTACTGAAAGGAAGGTTTTCACGGTTAGATCACGATAAAAACGACCACTTGGAAGCAGAAGGCAGGATGTGCGAGGACGAAATGTTGTATTGATTTGAACAATTGACAAGTAGTCCATATGTACATCGAATGTGTGTGTAACGACAGATTACAAAAGTAACACACTCTACCCACGTCTCATGTTCACGCAGTGCGTACTATCTTACACTGAGCTGATTGTTCTGTAACCGCTTCATGCTGTTGTTGCAAAAAATCCTTTCTCATTCTGTTTTTATTATATTTACGTGATAAGCGTAAAAAAATTCAACGAGAGCCTTCAGGCTTCGATTAAAACGTCGATAACACGAATTTTTCCCAAAATATTTAACAGAAAGCAGTCGAAATGAGTTCATTACTCGCATGAAGGGAGCAGTATGAATCAGACAGTTTATCATGTACGAAAACAAAATGTCGTCACATGTGGATATGTTAGGACACAAACGGTGGGGCTACAGCCAAATTTGTTAGCTCGACTAAACTGTTTAGCAGGACCAGAGGGGAAAAGCTGGTTATCTGCTCGATACCCAACATCACATTATCTATGTATTTGAGTACAACTATGTGTTATTCGACTCCTATGGATGCGACATTGGGAAAAAATGATAAATGGGATTGGATTGCATCCTACAGAACACTGGAGCCAGTGGTGAGTAGCAATAAAACTTGTGCACCAAAGTGAATAAATTGGCTTCGATTTGTGAAGTAATGGCGTAAAATTTCAACCGTTAACCTGTGAATTATCGACTAGTTGAAGACTTGAAGTAGTTTCTCTCTCTTTCTGGTGTGATATGTGTCGTCCTCCAACCGCCAGCATCTTCACGTCGCTTGAAGCACTGAGTAGATGGCTTCGCTAGAGGTAGGTGTAAAAATGTGGTATATGTTGTAAGAACGATCGGTGGTAGACAGTCACCTTCGCCTGTTTTGCTGAATTTCAACCGGATAGGTTCTTTGAAAATAGCGGAACCCTAGACCGGAGTAGACAAAACAGTGGAAGAAGAAACCTCTATGAGAACTGAGAAGTTGTTAATAACCCCATCACAATTACGGATGAAATTTTTGATGGCGACAACTGGTTTGTTTGCAAGATTTCGCGGCAGCTTTTGTCGCCTAATAAAGTATGAAGAATTCAAAATGTCGAACTCACCTCTGATGGAGTTTAAAATGCATGTGAATAATGAATGACCCTTCGAGTTATAAACTTGTGCCTTCTTACTATAAAATCTTTTGGGGAACTAGGAGATCTGTCCGCACGAGCAAAAATCGTTTCCTAAAAAACCAATTCTGAAGCAGAAATTTAAGTAGCTAGTCAACTAGTCGTAACAGATGGACGAGTTGTCTTGAATAAACAAGCTCAAATCGTTTAGGTGTATCGATTGCCTAATTCTATTGTAGTTGTCAGGAGGACTGTGGACCTCTGATTCTACGGTCTCTGCAACGAATGAAGAACTTGTGGCATGTCTTACTGTAAACCACGGGGATGAGCTTCACGATAGCATGGTCAGAGGTATCAACCGAGGTGCATCTATAGATCGTGAACATTTGCGGGTTATTAACGACAGCTAAGTCGAATGCGATGGCTTCTTGTGGCTGCCTGCAATACTGTACCATGTGAACGTAAACAGACTGAGTAATATGTGTCTGATGACATGGGTTGGCTCGTAAGTTAGTTACTAATGACCACAAGTTCTTCAATAAAAGTTACAGACTAGTAGGTAAAAAACACTGAAAATTACTTCGAGATTATTTTAAGAAGTTCGTCCACTCTGATTGACCGTAGAATTTTTTTATAGAAAGGACGCACACTTTTGATTAACAAAATTGAGAATGATTGTCAGTTGTTGAGTGACCTTACATTTTCTGCCAGTTCCCTAAAAACACCTGTCATACCGTAGTTGTATTCTGCGCAAAACATTCAGGTAATGCTTTTGTGTTTCTCACTAGTTTAGACTGTAGGACAGGCATGCGGCTCATCACGTTTATTTGGTTTTATCTCAACATATTTTTCTTTACATTTTTTATTGTGTTCGTTTACTCACGACCTATTTTGTTTTTGTTAATTCTTATTCAACTCCACTTTTCACGTTAATTCAGCTTTCTCACTTACCTACAAAATCGATTTCATGGAATCGAAATATTTTCTATGACATTCATGATAGTGATTATTAATGTGTGACAAAAACTCTTAAAATCTGTCCATCTTTCAGTTTTTGAATAATTAAGTGGAATGACAAAAAAGAGAATCATTTTTTTGGGATATACAAAAAACCTTCTATTCACTTGACTTGAATTGACCACTCATAAAAATGTATGAGCACTAAGACTCAGTGACTAAAAAATAACCAAACTAACTCGAACACATCAACTATCCCATTCGTGTTTTTTTCTCTGGACTGTAATTCCACTCATATCTGCTCACAGATTGGACATCCCGATTAACTAGGTTTATTAGTAAATTTGAGTAAATCCATAAGAAGATGCAAATCATGTGATATTTTTAAGAATTGTGATCCGAGAAAAAACTTGACAGAATGTACATCATCAATGATGCATTTGTCAGTCTGCTCACCACATTCTGTTTCTAAAACTTATCATATAGTTTTCGTGTAATCTGGTTGGAAATTAGACATTCCATCAGTAAACTGTCTGCTATTTTTTGGATTATTTGATGGAAGTACATAAAAATATGTCGAATGCTACACGATTTCCTGATTTTTTTCTAAACAAGTACAGTGCTTTGTATTGTAACAATGAATGACTAAATTTTAATTCATTTCAGGTTGTTGCCACATTCATTTACTTGAACTATGTGGTTAATAAACTTCTGAAGTCAGTCTTTTTTGGCGCTGCAGTTGATTTCAAAAACTGAACAATGACAGTGCATGGATAGAGGAAATCTTATTTCATTCCTTCCATTGGATGTAAACAAAACAAAACTAATGCACAAGAGGAAACGTACAATTTGTTGATACAGTTAGACAATTATCTTACAGAACTAGAGAGTACATTGTTTCATCTTTTAGGCTGTTAACTCCAATAATCACTAGTGAAATGGTTGCTAACTGTTTCGACCCGGTAGAATATCTCCAATCATCAAGCACATACAGGACTCGGATTCGCTATCTATAAGTATGTGTCAATGATAGTTTGACTGAGCTTCGGAAATAAATCATGAAGTCATGTCCACAGTAGTTCCAGAAAGTTATGATACTTGTTTTTTATTAAGTCGTTAGATTTTCTTTCCGTACTGACATGGATCAGGGAAAATAACTCGCAAGTCATCGTGTTATCCCAACAATTGCTACCTATTAGTCTAACATACTACCGTAGCTAGACTACCCTACTGGAACTTGCACACGGATTGTGGGTTCGATGCTATCATATGAGTGATGTTGATGAGACCCAGCAAGTCTGGGTTGCTACCGATATTCGTCCGTTTGCAGACTACCAGCCAATATGGAAAAGGGGATTTAGGACTGTAAAGCTATCTGTTATATCAGTGGCTGAAAAATTTTTCACCTCACTGAAAGCCCATCAGGTTCAACTGACGGTGCTGGTGCGTAATCCGGACAACTTTCACTCTATTATTGATGAGAAGAATGCTTAGATGTTTGTCAGAGATTTTTGCAGCATAACGCCTGAGTAGCATTTTCTACTGCAAGGTCACAAATTTTAGAAAGAACAGTTGACCATACAGCACATAAAGGGAGGAACGAGATATCATCATATTCATCTTTCTATGGATATCATTTGGTAGAAAAACCTTTTTTTCCCTCCATTTGCATGTAATTAATAATCACCACACATATGGTACAACCCATTTAAGATAACACCCTAAAGTCCAGTCCATTATGATTATATTAACCAAACATCCATGTGAACTTTAAGTAGATTACCGCGAAACTAGATAACTGCTTCTACTATACGCTAAAAATCAATGTGTGAGACTCTACTTCAAAATTATCGTGAAGTCCATAACAGGGAATTTACTGAACTGGGTTTCTAACGTTTACCTCCTGAAGAATACAATCACTCTCTTCTAGTTTAATTTGGAGTCGTATCGCGCATATGTTGACCAAAACGGTGTAAACTCTCTGGGAACTGTGAGGAGTTGTTCAGAGTCACTTGACATGACCAACGATATCTTCCATAAACTACGTTCTTCATAATTACTACTCTCCTCTGGATTTTTGACTTTCCCGTGAAGGATATTTTAAGTTGAAGTTGTCTGATTAACAGTGTTGCATAAATGTATTTGAGCATACCTAAAAGCTATGCTGGTTTTGAATTTTTGACCGCTCAATCACTTCTCAGTTGCTTCATTTTCCCCAATACCCGACTAGATATCAAAGTTTTCGTCTTATTGTGGTGGACTGTCAGGACGGAGGTGCGAGTATTCAAACACTCGGCGGAGTGCCGCAGTGCGGGGGAAGGCACGTCTACAAACTTCCAACGATCGGATGGCGGACAACGGAGGCAATCGGATGAATAGTCGCTTGACCGGATCGGACCAATGGGCGAGACATGACAGCCGAAATAATATGGACGGCGAAATCGGAGGCGTGATCATTACAACACTCGCGGGAATATCTCGACACCACTGTGAAATACGATCAAAGCCCATTGTGGATGGAGGACAACAAGAGTGACCGGACGAGCCATTGCCCAACAAAATCGGACCAATAAACGAAGATTGGAAGGCGGAAAACCCCCGGATAGAAGGTGTCGGTCACACACGTAAACCGGGCAGAAGTGCACACGACGCGTGAGGAGAAACCTGGGGGTGTTGTGGGCTGGAATGCTGACTCATAGACGCGAGCGCGCGCGTAGCATGTGAACTAGCGTGTTGGACAATGAAGACTGCGTTTTATTGGACGCCTTTTGGCTACATTATGAACAGGTCCACCGAACATCTGGACCACATAATTAGAGTACTTTCTGTTTCATGGATTTTGTGTTCTTCACTAACTGTACGTTAAACTTGGTCAGATTAGTGGTCGTCTTGGAGGTAGATGTTTCGCTATCAGCCAGTTTTTACGAAGTGTTGCTCAGAACTGTTGAAAGCAAATGACACAGTGCTGTTGACAGGGTCTACATGACACAGCAGCAACCCCATCCAGTGATGTGACGGTGACTTGATTTTGGAAGTCATAAATGAAAACGGAAAACCTACAAGGACCAGGTATATAAATGTTGCAAAAATCGTATGAAAATTAAACAAAAAGTGGTCGATTTTATCACAGAGTCTGAACATTTCGACTAAAGTTAGCAAAAGTATTGCCACGGAAAATAATGTATTCGGATGTATTCAAGAGGTTTTCACTGTTATACGGTCGTCAGTACTGACCGATAAACACTCTTGATAGATGGTCAAAATGACTACGTTGCACTGTATTAACTACCGTTTCCCCACACCCTAATTAGGTGAGTTGAAATTAGTTTCAGGTGTAACAAACCAAATCAACTCTTGGAGAGGGTAATTATTTCCTCGTGGAGGTAATCTATCAAGCTGGTTTCCCGGAAATTGCCATGAAATAGGACGAAAACCTACCGAGATACAAGAAAGAACTTCTTCGGTTTCGAATCCAATGAAGTCCGGGTTTTTTTTATCAGGTGGGTCTCTCCTAACTTACCAGCTTTGCTTCTATTGAAATTCCTTAAAATTTTCATCGTATGTCACTTCCATTGGACTTGCGGAGTTCGATGGTTGGTCCTTACTCCCGAAATAGCAGTTTTCTCGACCTTGACTACAGGCCTTGTTGTCTTTCCTCATAGAAGTGAAAGCATTAACAGTATGGTACTTGTTTTGTGGACGTGGCATATGGTGAGTCTGTTGAACGTTATGAGTATGACAGGTTTGAAGGTAATTTCTATCGTTTCACCGTTGAAGATATCGTTCACATAAAATTTTTGGGAAAAGAAGTGTTATAAAGATATTGAAGACAACACTGAAGGTGATTAAGTCGTAAGTGAAACAGTCCGAACGATGTGACCTTCTTGTTTTAGTACGTATATGGGGCTCAGTTGTTCGCCATTACCATGACGTCAGCAGGTAGCAAAATATCGACAACCACGAAACACTATTAAATTCTCAACAAAATAAACTGAACTCGTTAATTTTTTGAAGGACGAATTAAAAATCAACGATAACTTACTTTTTACTTATTGCTTCTGAAAATATAAATATTTACATCAATTCACTGGGGGTGATCCCATGAATTCTTCATGTAAAATTTACATACCAATGTTCTAACCAGCTGCATGCCGTTTAAAACATTTTGGGTCATTTTTGAGTCGTTGGCGCCGTTACTATTGATCCGGTTGTCACAAAATGGTTTTATTTTCAGCCGAGGTATATCAGTTAATCTGTTTAACACGATACTTCTAAGATTTGTTTGAAAGAACGGACATTTTTTTAATGAGCATTTCATCCTGGAACCCCGGAGAACTGAAATTTGCTTCAGTATATCCTGAGTTTCATATAGATTGAACATCACCCACAATTGGTCGCAGCTGTCGCATTCCCATAGACTTTCCAGCCGGCCCCTTTCGAAAAGAAGCACTAGACTCGAGTGTCGCTCTCATTGGAGCAGCTCGTCAGTAGTGTATATCCTTGCCACTGCCGGGACTTCCTAACTTCCTAACTCGTCACAGTGGATTGAGAACTGTTTGCATTCCTTGTACAGGTGGAAATATCTCCGTAATTGTGCTGACTGCAATGTTCGCTGCTGACCTCTGTTTTGAAGCTATAAAAATTGAAACAATAATTCTGGAAATTTCGTTCGCGAAAGAGTACGCGGAGGTCTGCAGCATGACACTTGAAACCATTTGCAACACTCCAGTCAAACTCCTGAAAAAAGTTGTTTTAGTCCCAAAAATACAAACCTAATGATCTTTGTTGACTTTTAAACAGTATGAAATACTGTCTTGGCATATATTGTCTGTGTCTGGGCCGGAGTTCAGCAAAATTACCAAACTGCTGATGATCAAACAGAATAGAACATGAAATATTTTCTGGCGATGAAATTTAAAGTTGCTCACTAAAACTGGCTCCCTCAGAAAAAAGAAAGATATCAGTAGACCAAAAGCTTAAATTTAAATAGATTTATTTCTTATGGATTGGACTATACTGGCTCTTCCATCGCACCGATCACAAGTTGTGCAAACTATGCCTGCGACTAAATGTTCTTACAATTTAATGTTTCCTGTATCTGATACCCTATCTTCGAAAGTTATCATTATGTTAAAGTTTGACGTGAAGTCATCCTCTGGTGTACAGTCTTTTACGAAGAAACTGATCAAGGTCTAGTAAACTATTGGAAAGTCATCTTGGTTACGCGCTCGGTCGCTTGACCCAAAACCGAGAAATCAGAAGAGACGCGGTAACACCCTTTATTGGACGAGCGAGACGAGACAAAACTAAGCCACAGAAGCTCTAAATAGACACAGAACGAATCATATGAAACAGTCATATATGGCAGTCACAACGTCAGAGCAAATCACGTTACAGGGGGTGTCAGAAGGCAATGCGAGGAAAAACACAGTCTAGATAGCGTACAGGCGTGCGACCGCACACCTGCAATCTGATTAGTTGAGTGGGACAATACCACCACCCGCGACCATACCATCCGAGCTGGGCCGGCCGATCGATGTGGCGTGATGCGTCCTGGCTGTCTCGTTAGGAGATGCGCCTCTTGACATAACCAGATTGAACGCAAATTCCAACACAAAGTTTGATCACAGTAACACTAAACTAATGACAACAACAATTTCGTCAGTTTTGTTCATCGGGCACTTTCCAATAAATTAATTACGAAGTAATGTTGACCAGGTCAAATGCCACTGGAACTACGAACTAAGGTATCCTTACCGAGTACATTTCTTCCAATCTATCGATAATAACATAGACACGCAACTAGCAGTCAATGTTCAATAGTAGTCAACTGGTTATTCGCACACCGGTCAAACTGATACAGCAAAACAAAACGACAGTCAGAGTTTGACCATGACTCAAGGGGCAGGAATCTGGAAGACAATATGTTAATGTGAATAACTAAGATAATGCTATGTGAAGTTTCACATTCGAACTTCCAAAATTAACACACGTGTCATACTGTTTGAATTAAGTGACTTCTGAAGTAAGTGCCTTTTTAGTTAAACAAAGGTGGGCTTTTTATGAAAAGACCCAGGAAAACTGGAAATTTTTGTGAAATCGCGAACCTTTGGGATCAATCACATCATTCACAATGCATTGGTTCCAATACACTCCGATTATCAATTCTTCATTACAGTGACGTTGTTCTGCAACAGTGATAAGAGTAGTACTCGGTATGTCCTGCACTGCGCAGAAAACGTTCTCGCAGTTGTTACACTCTAGCTGTATCACACAGAACCTGAGACATGATCCAGTTGAACACATTATGATGGAATCAAATGGGTCAGTTCGTTGAGTGTGTAAATGACACCACGAGAAAACAAAGCATGGAAAATACAAATAAATTTGGACATCTTTATCACTACAGGAAGAAGGCATATGAAGACATGTAGCAACGTACGTCTTCTTTTTGCATTGATGAATTTATTAAAGAGAACTCAATGTTTCAAATTTGGATATGTAATTTATAGCAGATGATTATTCTGAACAATTCTCGCGATCGACACTAGCATATGTTTACTCGGTTCACTTATCCGCAATCGTTCATGAGCACCACTCATCAATGTTCAGGCCAGAAGTTTAAGCATTTATATTTTAAGTACCACCACATGAGAATGTAACATTTGCAATAAGAAGGGGATTTCAATCTGCCTCTTACGAATGCTAACAACAGATTCGAGTTTTCTTCTTGTTAGAACTCATCAGTAGCATATATATCTGTCAAAGCAGGGATTTAAACCTCAGCAACACCTTTAGAATAAAACCTTGTTGATCAATGCACCACTGACATCACATCAGGCACAAACAACTTATCCTACACAAACAGTCAGTCACATTCGCTTATGCTGGGATCGGCCGACTGACTCAAGATGAGAGACAGTCACTGTTATGGTAACTTCAGTTGACGATCCTAGGATCTGGGATTCCTTTCAAATTACAATAACAGAAATCGATAGACGTATTGGCTGATCTATTGTCTATTGACATACAGTAAAGAATTCCGGTAGGTATGAATCAAAAAGCCTATGGGGATATGAAAGTTGCAACCATTTGTGAGTTATGTTAAATTTATGGTAACCAAAATTCTCTACCATTTACCAATACCGCTTTAGTTTTTTCTCTGTCCTCTTGTCAGATTTTTCTCGATAGCGTAGTGCGGCTCATAACAATCCCCCGAAAAAATGCTCTGCATTGGTTTGCTGACCTCTTACTAAGTACGGCCAAATTGACATAAGTAAATTTGTTTATTTGTGAGTAAGATTGGGATCACCTGACTTCCTTAAACTTGGTACAGAAAATATCCCATTAACTTGTTTCTCGGTCTCACTATTTCAGTCGAAATTTCAGGAACCACTGAACTTTCTATGCAGTTTTGAGTATTGATTTGCGGGAGATTTGGTCGACATAAAATGAACATTACTCACATATAAGTACTACTGGTCAGCGAGGATGATGGAACTACCAGTTCTGGGGTGGATATACACCAATGGTGAACTGTTTCGAGATGTGCCAGCTGGAAAGTCCATTTGAATGCGAAAGCCACAGTCAACCAGGTGTGGTGATCAGCTTACAAGCTTAATAGGTTTTATCATTCCCTTCTTTCCAGTTTCGTATTGTAACTGAGCTTCGCAAGTCCATTTAATTGGTAACATTCTCGTGGTGTGTCTGTGTGTGTGAGCGCGTACAACCGCACGCATGGAATGACTTTAGCTTCTGTTGTCCTATTGTCTGCCATCTACCAGTGTTGAAATTTCGATGACATAATGTGGGACCAACATCTGTTGATGACAGATAATGACAAAGTCAGACGCTTTATGAAGAGTCAAAGCAAAAAATTGAACGTAGCATATGACTAAAATTGGCGGAAGAAGGTCAAATAGAATTTGAGACATCAGATGTTCTGACTGTCTGTTAACTGGACATGACTAACAGTGTCATGCTTTGTTGGCCGTTTGCGCAGGTTCTGGAACAATTAGGACGATAAAAGAATAAACCTTATTCGACAAACCTACTACTCATTGTCTATTATATGAATATTTAGTTCGTATCTCGTTTGTTACTAAAATGAACTTGATGTGAGCAGTATACTTCCGTAGTGAGCAGGCATGGCAACAACAATGAAGGACATGGACCTCATAAAAGAGGTCAGATGAATACATTTTTTCGAAAACGTTGGTCCGCGTAAAACTCATATGTTAAACGAGGCTTCATACGCGATCTGGTTCATGAAACATCTAGTTCATGGTTTATAATCTTCCATGAAGAAGCTGTGCAACGCGCAGCGATAAACCAACATTCCCAACTAATCAAAACGATATAGGATCACAATGTCACAATACTGCTGAACAAATTATCGGAGTGGACATGTAGACAGTCTTATCCGTTTTGATTGACAAATCGTTTTTGGGGAAATGAACTACAATTTGGTGCCAAACAGGTCAAATATGAATTAAAATCATGGGGTATATCATTCCTACCCAACAAAGTTGTTCCAAGCAGTCAAGAGGTACAAAAACAATAGTGACGGATCGAGTTCCAAAAAGTGATGCGCGCATCACCAAAATACAATGTTAAATTGTTAGTCAACTGGTTACCCACATAACTATCAGGTTGGCACAATAAAACAAAACATCTGGATAGAAACAGAAGAGGCAAAATATACAGGGGTAAACACTTGGATGGAATAGGGTTGGGTTGGAGTTTCACATGCTTGAACTTGAAAAGTCGATACACATGTAGCAGCTGACACATTCTGACATGATCGTGATACACTGTTAGACACCGGGTACATCTCGTGGTTTACCGATAAACACGGCAAGCCGAGTGGTTTGAAACGCGTCATAATAACGAATCCACAGGAAAGCTTCTTTGTTTTTTCCTTATTTCAATCTTAAGCAGACGGAGGTTTTGAGCTGCACCCAGAGGAATCTACAACGTTCATGAGAGAAACTTTGCAGTCACAAATTAGTCACATGTTACAAACGGTTTGGTGGACATCTGATTAAGCAGTGGGAAGGATGGGCGATGAAGACCCAAGGGGAAGCCTAGCTAGTAGATCACATGCCGCGTAGAAACGTAAAGTTATCATCAATGGTTCGAATTCAGCTGAAGTCCGTGGTTTTCGGAATTTGGATGTTTCATAATAAACTCACTAGTAATGTGTGATTCAACCTATACTTACAGATGCAACTACGCTGATCGCTAGCCGAAAAACTACGAACCATCATAAATGACGATGTGCCGCACACCCGAGGATGTCACCGGTCAAAGCCCCATTGTAAAATACCAACATAAGACGGATAATACAGTTCGTGACGTTTACTGTCGAGTTGCCAATTGCTGGAGCTTGAAGAAACACTTGTGTGTTTCTCAGGCTGTCGTCACCCTTTGAATACACTTGGTTCTATGCAGTCCGAAACAGATGATTATCAATTTACCATTCCCTGACAGTTTTTCTTGTTCTTTTAGAAACCCTGCTGTGCGATTTATACATTTCACCATTCGGTAATCCACTGACAGTGTTGATTTTCTGTTGAATTTGAAAGTGCTCAACTTATACTCATGCCACCTTTCGCAAAACCCCTCATCATCGTTTGACCCCTTAAAGCAGTTCATACCGTCTGCTTACGTCGCTGCTTCTCCCTTGGCTTGCGATTCCGTTGACAATACGTTATCCAGAATTCTGTTTTTGACTTTGAAACATTCTAACCTCTTGTTTAAGGGTGTTTGTTATGTCTTGAAGTTTTAGCTAATGACCATCCGTCTTGCATAAGGTGCCAGGCTGGTTAGCATAAGGGGATAAGTACAACAGTGTGCGGGTGCCTGTTTGAGGAGACGGCAACTATAATACGTCACCGAACTCTGCACCAGGCAACAAAATCCGAAATAGGGACCAACTGTCTTGTATTTGAGGTGACTGGAGTGAACGCTGTCGCTGTGTGACTGAGTTGTCTGGGCTTAAGTGTTGATCACAAACGTTGGTTCGCAGATGCCGCTGTACTCCAACCTTTAACATGGTTATTTTTTTCAAAGCGTGGGCATCCCATAAAATTTGACTTACCGCCAAATATTAATGCCGTTAACTTCAGTGTAATAACAAATGAAACAAGGTCATATTTTTAGAAGTTTTCTGATAACTTTTTTTCAGATGTGTTTAGGTGACTCAACTCTGCAGTTGGCCAGTTAGTCGTGATAAAACAGGCTCGGTGGGAAGATCAAAAGTGTCGGTTTTGTGTTTATGACGTTATTGCGTCTGGATTACATTTTGACTGAGGTTCGCGACATAGGGGCGCAGTTGCATAACAAACCCGTTTGTTCGTGGATTTTCACACGGACCTTATCAAATCTATTACGTCACCACTCGCTTCAAATTCAGCTGGTAGCCTTATTGTGCATCATCACGATGGTTGGTTGTCGTGCAGTTATATGCTCCAATCTTATTGCCTGGTATGTCATACAGTCATCCTTGTAAGCATGATCACCTCTTTCACCCGTTTTGCTTAAATAGCTGCAAATTTCAGTTAGTGGTGAGCAGTGTTCATCTTGTATCAAAAATTAATTGGGCGTACCTCGTTTATTTCAGAGCGTAGAAGAAGACGGGGGCTCCAGCAATCTCATAACAAAGCGACCCTGAAGGAAGCCGAATCACAGAGCAATGTAGAACCGTTAATGAAAAGAAGCCACTGTGCATTTTTTACAGGGAAACTTTGGCAAATAAATGCGACACCAACGAGTTAACGTGTCACTTGTACGTAAGCATCCTGAGCTTGAGAACACGGATTTAACCCAATTCAGTCGTACCAGATGCAACAGAAGAAGGGTTTAAATAAAACAATCAGGTATACAATTGCGTCGTTGAAAGCTTAAACGAAAATATCGCGAGTTTGAACATCGTTACTAAACAAAATGAGACATATTGTATCTAGATTAGTGCTGATTCTTGAGATGTGGAAAATATGTAAGATTATACAAAACAAACCACGTAGTCAGTCTATCCCGAAAACAAGTCAGAGACAGAATCCGGAATATTTCTGATAAGAAACCACAGGTTCTTAGACAGTTTCATCAGTGTTTCACTCATTTTTCAAACTAATGAACTCAATGACTCTCATAATTTCACTCAATCTTTTGAAATATAAGATGATACTGAACTGTCGTCAACGAAGCAGAATTAATCGGTGACTGGAAATTTTGCCCCGAACACTGTAACTTCGTACGGCGTTATCTTACGGACACGTTTGGAAAAACGGATTCGTACATCGGATCACAATGAAAAAACGTGGTAATATTCTGACAGTGAGTAATCCGATCTTGGAGTTTCACAGAAACACTTCAACAACACTAAATCTTCAGCCAAACTACGTCTGAGTTTTGAATCAACTAAGTGAAGCCACAGAAATTAATGGCGGAGATATTCACAGTATCACGTAGGCTCATTTACATAATCTGCACTAAAAGTCCGCTGAACTCTGTTCATGAATGATGATAGACTACTTTTTTGAATGTTAATCTGTGGAGTTCCTTGACGTTTTCCAGGTGTGAGGACAGCGAATTGACAAATTTTGACATATTGGAAATTGTATTCCAACCTATGGCTGTAAGGTGCATTTATCTTTGAGCAAAAATGGGATATTCGAACGTTTTTAGAAGTCACCGCAATTTTGTAGTTACTTTCACTTAACTGGCAACATCAAGAACAGAGTCACGATCACTGAGTTTCAAGTACAGATGGACCTTCTCTGTGTAAGGCCAAAGACTCATCGCACACTAAAAATAAACAACTTCTCTGACTTCACTCGTTTTTATCTAAAAAAATGCGCTATTTTGAGGTTACTTGATTCTCCATTTATGCTCTATGGTATTCCGAGCTTACTGAGTGTGAAACGATCAAAAACTCTGATCATTTTCCGTTCTGACAGGTTGAGTTGAAGTTTTTGGGTTGAATCGGATGCTTGTTGAAGAATGTCGTTTGTGTGGGGTTGTGAATGAGGGGTTTGTACTGTAGACCTGCTTAAGTAAACGTCTCTGAATACCCTCAGTTTAGTCTCGAAACTGAATGCTCGACTGTATACTCTCAGACCCACAGGAACTGACGATATCATCTCGTCTGGTGTTAAAACGTTTACAACCTAAATGCCCTGAGACAGTCAACCTGACCATCCTACAGACAGGCATTGTTGTCACTATCTCAGCGGCTTCCTACCGGCATTCTTCTGTCACTTGATGTCTTAAACCATTGACCAGGGATGGAACATGGACAACACATGACAGTCATCATAGTTATTTATGCATAGTGTTTACATCTGTAATCTCTTCACCTCGTCTAATTTACCCAAAGCTGCCTGTAATTTCTGCTTGACAAGTAAGCCATAAATTTCGAATGAAAATCATGGGAGTGTGAATAATACTCATCTGTCGCGAATAACACAGCATACAGAGAAGCAGAGGCTGTTAGCCATCAGAATGGGTTAACTATTCAAACGTAGTGTACAAAAAGCAATAGCGATCGCAGCGTGTACAAAAGGATAAGCGCATTGTACAGACAATGAAAACGAACTATTTTCAGGATAACTGAACATGATGCTTACTCTCTACCGATGCTGCATAGTCTGGTTTCTCCTGCTTTTCAGGAGAGATGATCCTCAGTGAAAACCGCCTCATCAGTTCCGCCAGTCGTCTCCATAAAAACTGACGATATTTTACATAAAAACAAGCTCTAAAACATGACACTGTTTTGTAAATGTGATGACGGAGATGAGTTGTAAATTAGACTCCCTCGATCAAATTTAGGAACCTTCTATTGATCATTTGGACTACCAGACCTCATTCTGACAAGGAATTCACGAAAGAACATTTTGTACTTTTTCTGGATGGTCAAGATTGACCATTGAAGGCTTAAATCGTTGTCTGAATGCATATTACTTGACAGTCTTTTTACATTAGAATTTTCTCCTGTGAAGTGTCTACGGTACACATCTTCAACATTTTTTAGACGAATATTGTATGCTGTTCCACTTTTGTTCAGCGTGAGCAACACTGTAAACGTCAATGTTCTGGTTACTTCCTGAGTGTATCCCATCCACCCTTCACTGACTCAAACCACTTTTCATTTTCATAGTGCTGACAACAGATCTATTTATCCGGTGTCTTTTGTTTATTGGATAAATTTAAGTATTCCAAAAGCTAAGGCTAACTTATCAAATCTTGATAAGGAGTCAACTTCACTTTGACGTGGTTATGACTTAAGTTAAATCTAAGTAGAAGGCACAAAAAAGTTGACGAAAAACCAACGGTAGACTAATAACAATTACGAAGCGTGCAATCTCTCCTCTGATCGATTTTTGAACAAACCAACCTGATAACTTGTTTCTTAATGTGTTCTAAAATTCTTTTAATGGTGCCCTACGGAACATAAGCCTTTTTGACCAGTTTGTTATTCACGCAACTTCAAGTGGTATTTTTAAATGAGAGAGAAAGAGGGAGGGAGTGAAATGTGGCGTATCGAATTCAACGTTGTGTACACAGGAGAACCAAATTGTGAGATGGGACAGCTTGTTTGCGTAAGCCGTTAACTGCTATTATGTGCCATAAGCATAGACTCATAGGAACCGAGTAAGGAGACAAGAAACTGTGGGAAGGCAATCACTGGTCCGATGTTTACAGAGCTGTTAAAACTATGGACAAATTACCCTGACTCGGTCAGCGGTAGAAAATTTTGTAGTAGACATTCACATACACAAGACATACACATATACTGAAAAACATTATATTCAGTTTTAAAGTGGAGAAATTCAAACTCATTCTCGCCGTTTTTCCTAATTGTGGGATAGCTTATATCGTGAAAAATGGATAGAAAACCGAAAGGGTCGATTGAAAAGTGTGTGTACGAAAACCAATCAAATATATGCAACGTTCAATTTATACCGATCAAATCCTAAACTACTCACAACAACCAAGTAACATTGTCCGGCGACTCAAATGACTTGTGTGATTTCAATGTAACTGTCGAAACCAGACCGTGACAGCTTCAACCTTATCCCACGGGACGTCTATTCAGTTTAATCATGAAAAGATCGGACAGCCTGAATCTTAGTCACAGGTAATATTTATGCCTCAAGTGTATATGAATGGGAGTTCAAAGCCCAGTCATCGGAAAAACGCAAACTACTGATATGCTCTATCTCGCTTCCAGTTATTTTTGTGTGGGCACTGCGGCTGCTTATGCACTAGTGGAAGACTTGAAGAACAAGTGAGTTGATTATCCATGTTCGATGTTTTTGAATAGCAGTTGCGAGAAAGATGATGACATATAGAGTCTGGCTGCCGAATACGTGCGTTTCAGTGTAGATCTTGTTCAGTGGCCTGCAACAGTGACAGGATGATTCGCTGTAAGTAGCAGTCTTGAGACTCTCTCCTCATTGTAATCTTAGTATACCAACTACTGAAATAACGTTGGTTTGGTCACATGCCTCGATACACTGGGTGAGTTGTCGCTGGCCTGCAGTTTTTCAGTCACCCCTAGAACGAAATAAATGTGAGGGAATTGCTACGATCACACACAGAATCGCCAACACGGTTTGCAGCTACCATGGAAAAAATATCACAAAAACTTGGTTGAAAAATGGGATTATGCAGTCAGTCAAAGAAGCTCTCAAGTTATGGAATTTTTTTGCCAAAATCTGGATGAAAAGTACAGTAGTTTCTTTCTATGAGATACATAAGCACTCAGTTATATTTTGCAGAAGAAGGCAGTCGAGTTGACCAATACCTTCTTGGTGGATACTTATGTATCGTTAACGGGGATTGACATTTCGCTTGCAACTGAAGGAGTCAGTAGTTGGTTAGTCCTTTTTGTCTGCTACTTGCTTTTTCAAATTTCCCCTAACCACAGAACGTGGTAACCGGAATGCACTGCAACTCCATATGTCCCGATTGGATTACCAACCTATAGTCAGCTCATCTAGTTGGCCGGATGTGAACAGCGATCGGTGTCCTTATTTTGGGTCTAGTTTCCTCATCGAACACACATTAACGATACAGTGAACCAACGATAGCTGAGTGTAACGAAAGTGGTTTTACAACCATTTTCCGTCCAAGCTTTACAGTCACGTCAATGGCCAATTACTGTGTACGTCTCAAGCGCTTGCAAGTTGATATCCAGATTACCAACGAACAATGAGTAGTACAGTGGACGGAAGAATGCAAAATTAAGTCACAAAATGCATCGACGAGGTGGTTAGCAGGTGTATTAAAGTTTGAGAAAGGTCAGTGAGAGAAGTGCAGATCGGATGGTGTACGGTTCAAAGTGAATACAAAGGTATAGTGACGGGACTGAAGTATGTTGAAGCATAAATTAATTATTTCATACTGAAGTTCCATTAATTACAGCTAGGCTAAGGGAGACAGGAAGTCAACATGGTTTTATTTCGTACACATTGTTTACGTTTTATTTTAGTACTTGCATGGGTGACCGGCTGGGAATACCGGGTGTTGCGGCCGTTTTGGTCGGCGCGCTGAACCACCTCCTCGTGGTGCCGACTGGGCGGTCTCGGTGCAAACCTTGACCGGCTAAGAGTTCAGCAACTCCAGATAGGGCCAACCACTCT